>CABFWB010002935.1:0-90667 GCA_902151455.1 Timema bartmani | reverse complement strand
TTTTTTTTTTTTTTCGTGAACTGCAGAGCTTTATTTTCTAGGTGCAAAAAACTCCATGGCTGCTTGGAACCAGAGTTGTATGAAAACTTACACTGTAAAAATACAAATGTCACCAATTCCCTTCTCTGCTCTCTTCGTCAGCTTGAAATGATCTCCGAATAAATATATCTTAAATAAATATATCTTAAATAAATATATTGTTTTGCCTTCTAAATAGCATGAAGAAGTCCAGCAGGTGCTCTGAAATATAACCCCTTTCAGGGACACCTCCTAGGAATATAATAGAAATGTAGTAATTACTTGTAGTCATCTCGAGGTTGGAACTTTTCAAGTTGCTTCTGGGAAAAAGAGCTTATGTCATTGGTAATATATTTGACTTCACTTAGGGTAGAAGTATCAGAAG
This sequence comes from Timema bartmani, assembly GCA_902151455.1. Classification (NCBI taxonomy): domain Eukaryota; kingdom Metazoa; phylum Arthropoda; class Insecta; order Phasmatodea; family Timematidae; genus Timema; species Timema bartmani. The sequence continues at coordinate 90,264 of CABFWB010002935.1, read as the reverse complement.
CGACAGCTTTAAACTCAGTCCATTAAATAGTGTTTCGATGTTTTTAAATATTTTGAATAATAATATCGATGTACCAGTGTTCATCTCCTAAGCTCATCAACAGCTATTTTATCTAGCATTATATACATGATATGAGTATGACAGGCCAACCATATCATTTTTTTCCCATCACTTGTTCCAAAATAATGCATGTCTTGTTCCTTGGTCCAGTATTTACTGCTGTAGTGTCAAAGCTCATACATTTTAATTTCAAAAACTTCTGAAGCTGCTGACTCTTCTGTTGTAGAAACAAGTTTTGGAACAGTAAGAAGTTGATCAATACGTACCTGATACCACAGTTGGAAAATGATCCACGATTTCATATCCGGTTGTATCTTATAACTTTTGCCATCCCAGTGAATAGTGACTTATGGCGTAAATACACTCCACAAACACTTCACAATTTTATGTCAATACACTACACATTAACGATACATAAATGAATTGTTAACATTGTATTGTGAAGTCGTCAGTGCGACAGCTGCTTTTCTATCAGTTAGTTTTGGATCATAAAACTAACAGCCAAATCATCATCAAGAAGTTTCTTCCTACCAAGCTTTTTCAGAGGTGATTCAGAGGTTGAGAGACCTTGCTCAACAGACGCACATTTATCAGTCAAATTGATCTACTCCTCACTCGAAGAAGAAGACAGTGAAATTAAGAGTTCGCTAATTGATTGATTTAATAATCTCCATCTCTTTCTTGCACCTGCATTCTCTTTACACAAGCTTTTATCTTTTCATATTCAAATTTATTTTTGGTAAGTAATATTTTACCTATGCTTCAAATCTCGCCAGGACGTCCTTTTTCTCGATGAGCAAGAAAAAATTATTTGTCTTCCTGAATACGAATAGTTCTTAGAACATCAGCTTGGGCAATATCAAAAAGATGGTCCAGTTTCTTCTGCCATTATTCTCTTTAAAGATAGCATCATAGACAAGTTTACATATAAATAGAAACTTAAACCTACAAACACAACCATTTGATAGCTTGAGTGGGATGTTATGAGAGTATGACATGTGGCATTGGAGCTACAATATAAAACTTACTGATGGCCAACCAATGCTGTATGGAAAGGGAAGAGGTAGAGGGAAATAGAGGGCTTAAGAGAGTGAGGGTGGGACGCGTGGTAGTTCTCGGTGGAGGAAATTGTGGTGTAAAAATAATAAACAATTCATGGCTCAGTTTCTCACAATATATGTTAAATGGATCACTTCAAGTTAATATGACCAATTTTTACAAAACTTTTGAGGTATTGTGATGTTATTTTTGGTTAAAAGAGTTACTTATAATAGAAATCTAATTGTCAGTTGACTCAATTCTTCAAATATATAATAACGTTGACTCTTTTATTGTTTATTTGTTTTAAATTTAATTCACAACTCCTAAAGTTTCGAGTCTTCATTATTTATTCATTTACAATTAAAATATATATTATACATATAGTCTACTTACCTTTATTTCACTATATTAAATCATCTTTATTTGTTTTGATTCATAAACTGCCAACCCGCCGTGTTTATTATTTTGGTTGGTAGGTGATTTTAACGCTATCTGCTCTAGAGAGTGGTTTATTTCGGAACTACTATGATATTAATTTATTTTATGTTCTTGGACGCTTATAACATCTGGCTGTCACTTGGAGAAATAATTGCCCCTAGCGGAAGAGATTATTATTCTCGTTTGGTTTTTTGGTGCCAAATTTAAATTAATTTTAAAGATGACTTATGTTCATATGTCAAAATTATAATTATCTTTATAGTAATACTCTCAATATTTAAATAGTTAAGATTGTTTGTTTTATTCTTTGTTATAAATCCCGGTGAATATATTTTCTCCTAGGCCGGAGATTGTTTATTTTAAAACCAAAAGAACATGTTTGTGTTTTGTTTAAGTTTTTGTTGTGACTCTAAAATTGGTTTTGGAAAAGGAAGGAAGGACCCGATCTGTGGATCTTTTATATAATTTTTGTATGGTTCATTGTAATTCTTATCATCCAAAACTTCTATAAAAGGAAGTATTAACCTGTAAGGAAGGTCGAGTTGGAGTTTCCAAGGAAGATTTTGTAGAAATCTAAGGCGTGGAATTAAGTGTTGACGGAGCTTTGGGTCAACATTTACAAGAGTAAGGACATTTTCGGGTGAGAACAAATTCATCTACAATCGTCCTGTTATGGATTTAAATAATTGACTATAAAACTTAAAATTATTAAAGAAGGATAAATAACTTCAGTTTTCAAACCATAATTATTAGTTTGTCAACCTCAGAACAATATTTTTGTTTATTAAAGAATCATAGCATTATTGCTACATGTAATAAGGGATAGTTTTTGTTGCTAAAATCCTGTTATTTTGTTTAAAAAAATATTCCTGTGTTAATAATTATATATATATATATATATTCTTTTATCCTCACGATTCAAGTGAGAGTTTAACATTTTCAAGTACTGCTTAGCAATACTTCTATTAATTTTATAACATAGGAGGTATGCCTTAATATGTAGGGTTTATTTATGGATATCATTTACAACAGTAATTAAAATAACTCTTTAAATTTAACTGTTTATTTATTTATTACATCAATGTACATTGTATTTTTATTTCTGAACTTGGATCCCATGTATAAATATTCTCAGTAGATTGGATGTCCAGGGCAAGAATAATAATCTGCTTCAGGATGTCTTCAGTTGTAAGTGTCCAACTTGAGTCAAAACTTTAGGTAAAGTCCAGGGGTCTTGAGAGAAAGGGATTTTTCGTCTTACCGCTGAGAAGTTTATGGGGATAAATATGTTTAATGATATAAATCTACCTACTTCACAAAAATAAAAGTGGTTGGTAGTTGGCACCCAACACAATATTATATGTATATATAAATTAAATTAAATTCATTAGCTTATTCAAAAATTCATTAATAAGAATTAACAATAAATAATAAATAAAAATAAATATATATTAATATTTTTTTTCACCACAGTAGTGACCTCTAAAATTCATTTAAATCTAATAAAATGTCTACTACACCCACTTTTCCACAAGGAGAACAAAATAGAATGGTGCCCCAATAATATTTACAAGTAAGATTTTAAGCAACACCCTACTATATAGGTTTGAACTATAACAAAAATTGTAAATTATATAGTTCTGAGATCTTCTCTCTCATTCATGGGGACCATTAAACCCCCCACTTGATTCCATTTGCACGCTCATTCGAGCGGAGTATAAAAGTGGGGAATCAGTGGAGGTCAGGATCAGGTGGTTTTGGTTGCACATCAGCTTTAACCCCTATTATTTTACACCTCTTCCTATCTCCTTTCTTGAATATAGCTATTATAACTTTTTTCAGTATTACGGTACTTTATTCTCTTTCCAAACCACTATCAGCACCTTGTATAGTCATTGTATACCTACTTCAATTGCTAGTAATTTCATTTCCACTCTCAAATTGTCACCCCCAGGTGCTATTCCTTTTTTAGTTCTTTTTAATGAGTGCTTCACCTCTATCCATGTGGGACCTCTTTACTCATCTTCTGCTAATTCTTCCTTCTCTTCTATTTCACTCTCATCCTTTTCCGATTTGAACATCTTCTCCAAATATCTCCTCCATTGTTCCTTTACTTCATCTTCTGTCTTAAACATTCTTTCTTTCTCATCCAACATTCTAACTTCTTGTCTTTTCTTTCGCATCCTCTTTCTTACTTAGCTCTTCTTGTCTTTTCTTTCACATCCTCTTTCATACTTAGCTATATAACATGAAAAACATAAACATATATGTCCTATATTTTCTTAACGCTGAGCATCCTGTGAAATTTCACTAATATAATCTATAATTGACGATACATTTTTCGACTTTACAAAAAAGGTAGATCAAAAAAGGCTTTAATATTATCTTGCTTAGTCAAAAACAAAATAGTTATTCTTATTTATTTTTATAAAATAAATTTTTAAATTTTGATTTTTTTTAAGATAGAAAAACAAATGATATAATAACTATACTACTCTGATGATTTTTGATGTTTGAAAATAAAGAAATCTTCTAAACACTAACTTTTGTGCTAATTCCAAACTTGTAATCTGTGTTCCTCTATCACGCGGAGTTTTTTTCAAAACTTAAAATTACCAGATAAAGGATTTTACCTTATATTTTGACTTCATTTATTTTATTCTGCAAGAAATACAAGAGTATGTAACGCTGTTCATCCAGCTGATTCTTTTTTATTTTTTCATGGTTTTATTAGTTTAAAAACATCTGCTTATCATGTTAATTTGGAGGTTATGATATTTAAGAATGTTTATTGATATATTTAAATTTTTTTGAATATTTTTTTAATTGTGATAATTTGATCATATTCTGTTATATTTGTGAGAACTATATAATTGTTAATAAGATAAAAGATATCACAAGTTTTATGAAAATGTGTATTATATTTACTTCAGTGCAAAGATAAATACTGAGCTCCTCACAAAATATACCATACATGTGTTGAGGGATTAAGAGTTTTCAACACATTAACTCTGAGATACAGTCGGCTTGAAATGGTAAATTTACATGAAAATCTTTGCACGAGGATCAATTATGACAAAACGTTAATTGAGAAAAAGAGTTGTTTGAAGTTCTCAAAGAGAACATTGTTGAATTATTAAATGATATTTGGATAAAAAATACATTAAAAGGACGTTTTTGACCATTTAAAATATTTTTACATCCAATAATTCTTGACAAATCTTTATTCCTTTCTAATAGTGACAGATTGTATTTATTAACAAGAAACTTTGTCTCTTTGTTCCCAGTTGCCACCACCGAAAATTTCGAGTAGTCATTCAAATACGATTACACTACACACTTTTCTGGTATATCTTGGTTTATTATTTACACTTTAACTTCCATGTCTCCTGCGAGACTGGATCTGAGTTGGGTTTGCTATGATACACAATCTTAGGACTGTGGAAGGTTAATTCACTCCAATCCAAGACTCTCTAGGCATCACCGATGCTAATTAATACAACTATTACAACATTTAAATTAGGATAATACATTAATAACCTTGTATTCCTCTAAATAATAAACAAATTGTTTGAATTACTAGTTCATAAATATCGCTTAAATTATATACTGAGATATGTAAAATTAAACTATAAATAAAAATGGACACAATAACAAAATTACGTTCACTACATATTTTAGCAATTTATATAGTTAAATGTATAATAGAACAATACATGTAGTATTTATAAATATTTATGTTTCCATTGATTTGATTACTTTATTTGATATTTTGTCAAAAGATGCATATAAAACATATATTATTAGGCTTATATGATAATGTGTTTAATTCAAAATAATAAATGAATTAATAAAACACAATTTCAATAAAATAATAACGTTTATATTTATAGTTTTAAAATCATATTTGATATTATGATCAATTTATCAACCACAACAAATTCCATATTCAAATCATGAATTAATTTACCATAATTATGTACACTATAGAGTAGGTTATATATAACAGATAACTATTCTATTCATTACGGAACACTAGAAAATTTCGTTTCTTATATTGAATTATAGTGACATTCAAAATCTCGCATATCAGTGAAATAAAACTCAGAGATAGACCAGCGATAAGGATGTAAAATGAAGTCTGTACATGACCTAAACCCAAAGGTTTCAAATCAACTTTCTTATCTCTATTAAGAGATGATAGCTTAATTTCATATTCATCATCGCTATACCACTTCTGGGGTAACCCGGATTCCACCACCCTTCTGACTTCAACATCGATTCTGTCTTGAAATGGAAAGACCAGGGAAAGTGAATAACCAGATGTGTCAAATAAGAACACTCCTCCATAACGTGGATTAGGGGGTAGCCATCCTTATAGTAGTCGTTTAGGTCTGAGTACAAGCTAACTCGAAATGAATCATCAACATAAGCCATAGTTCTTTTAAGGCAACCGTGTCAAGCGTAGATTTTATATCTTTTTTAAAAGAAGCTCTTTTTAATAATGTTTTTACAAGTATATCATTAGGATCTATGCTTTCAAATATTTCTTGGACATTATCTCCAAAGCCATCTCGGTGAATTACGGATATATTTAGATTGGTCTCAACCAATTCACTCATTGAATTTATATCATTATAAAAGTGTGGTTTGGTCAAGAAGCTTGCCAAACTTCCCTGGTATGCCCCCATCAATACCACACACAACAACAAATAGGGACCAACAAACCATTTTTGTGAAAAAGAAACTGATGGTAAATTTGTTCCACCACTCACAAATACTCGAACAGTTTCTATTAATGTTTTCGTTTCTAAAGTCACGTCTTGTCTAAATAGTTTCCATGACAATGTAATCAAGGGCAGAGCACCTAAAACTAGTGACCAAGTATTAATAGAGAAAGGTAATAAGATATTCAAGTACTGTGGAATACGTTGTGCTTTTGGTACTATGAATTTTATCAAAATCTCGCATATCAGTGAAATAAAACTCAGAGATAGACCAGCGATAAGGATGTAAAATGAAGTCTGTACATGACCTAAACCCAAAGGTTTCAAATCAACTTTCTTATCTCTATTAAGAGATGATAGCTTAATTTCATATTCATCATCGCTATACCACTTCTGGGGTAACCCGGATTCCACCACCCTTCTGACTTCAACATCGATTCTGTCTTGAAATGGAAAGACCAGGGAAAGTGAATAACCAGATGTGTCAAATAAGAACACTCCTCCATAACGTGGATTAGGGGGTAGCCATCCTTATAGTAGTCGTTTAGGTCTGAGTACAAGCTAACTCGAAATGAATCATCAACATAAGCCATAGTTCTTTTAAGGCAACCGTGTCAAGCGTAGATTTTATATCTTTTTTAAAAGAAGCTCTTTTTAATAATGTTTTTACAAGTATATCATTAGGATCTATGCTTTCAAATATTTCTTGGACATTATCTCCAAAGCCATCTCGGTGAATTACGGATATATTTAGATTGGTCTCAACCAATTCACTCATTGAATTTATATCATTATAAAAGTGTGGTTTGGTCAAGAAGCTTGCCAAACTTCCCTGGTATGCCCCCATCAATACCACACACAACAACAAATAGGGACCAACAAACCATTTTTGTGAAAAAGAAACTGATGGTAAATTTGTTCCACCACTCACAAATACTCGAACAGTTTCTATTAATGTTTTCGTTTCTAAAGTCACGTCTTGTCTAAATAGTTTCCATGACAATGTAATCAAGGGCAGAGCACCTAAAACTAGTGACCAAGTATTAATAGAGAAAGGTAATAAGATATTCAAGTACTGTGGAATACGTTGTGCTTTTGGTACTATGAATTTTACACAATGTATATCAAAAGATGTTGTGGATTTGTACATATTTTTTAAATGTTTAATGAAAATATTTCCATAAATATCAGGCACTGTTTTATAACTACCGGAGGTTTTGTCTTCAAAAGTACCTTTAGAGTGTTCTTGGCTTGTTGTATTTATAATCTTAATAGTTGCGTTAAGAACCGTTTTTATAATTTGGAAACATTCATATTCAGCCTTCAATACACTTGATTTCAAACCATATTGTTTTGAGGATTCAGTAGTTTTTATTTCATATCCATATGTATCATTGAGTTTGTCTGAAAAAATGTTATTATTTGCATTTTTCATCAAAATTTCTGATAAACTAGAAAATGATCCTTGATTTTTAAACTGATTGTAAAACAAGGTTTTGGTAGTTGGTTCAGGTAGGTTAGATTTCATTACGTAATTTGTTAAAGAAATTACAGGAAACCAAATTAAAACTACATTCAATATACGAAACTCATCCCATGTCCTTTGACATGTATTTTTAAATATTGTTATTTCTTTCTCATCTTGTGAAGTGACAATAATTATATAAGGTATTCTAGGATAACTCAAGAAAATTCCTCTAAATTGAGCCATAGTCGTCCAAAATGTCAGATCAATATTAACAACAAACCAAAATACCACTCTTGGTTCTACCATAATACCATCAAGGGACAGATCATTTATTTCTAAAGTACGGTTCTCATACATGTATAAAGTTAAAGTAGGAAAATATTCCATGAAGTACCTTTGTTTTAACAATTCATTAGACACATGGAGACAGTTTTCTTGTATTACCACGACGGACAGGGGGCGAGGCCCACTTCTCCGAATAACGTCAATGATGGAGTGAATAGTCTCTGTGATGCTGTTATTAGGTTCTGTATGTCCGATAGATATATTAAGTTTGGTTTCGATATCACTTACAAAGTATATCGACAAAATAATGAATACCACTTTCATACTTAGATTCACTTCAATTTTACCGTTTAGTAAGAAAACAAACCAAAAGTTTTAGTTGGGTTGCTGTACTAAAAAAATCTTGCAGAAGATTTTTTCTTAAATAAATAAACACAATATATATATAATTGATTTATATTTACTTATATATTACTGCTTCTCCATTTCAATTTAATACTTTTTAACCAAAGCAAGAGCCTAGAATATAGCAATATATCTTTGTCTCGAATATGCCGACAAAAGTATGGTTCTACTTTTATTACCATGTCCTAGTTCCAGCTGGTTTTTATAATAACTACAAGTTGTGGAAGGATATAATCAGCCTTCTCTGAAAGGCGTGACTTGGATTGCTGCTTGTCCAAGTTGCTGTTATTAAGTTGTTTATGACCAAGATAAAAACTTACATAGAGAAATAATTGCATGTAAGTAGGTACTATTATATATCCTTTTAAATGTAGATAACAGTTTACAAATCCATTATGTATTTCTTCCTTGAATCCAAGTTTAACATACTCAAATTTTGTAACAAATAAGGAATTCAGACTTAATCGAATCTGCTATATAAGATGGATTGATTCATCGAAAGGCCGCCAATAGAGACTTTAGTCGTTCGCCTGACGTGGGAAGCTATTTAATCTTTAGTTCCTTAATGGTTAGCTCTTCCATCTTTATTTCATCTTTAAATGGTATTATTATATTAATGGTAACTATATTTAAATGTTTAAATTCTGTTTTTTACTAATGTATCTCTCTGGTCTGAGCGTAGTATCGAGTAGCTCTGGAAAATATATCGATGGTCTTGTTAATAATCCCCAATGCATTCATAGAACTGTCATAAAGTTAAAGACCTTCGGTTGCATGAAATGCATTGAGTTTGGTCAGTTTTGTTGTTAGTGATTTTTGTTTATTTAAGATCTCTCTCGGTCCTTAAACGTATATTATTGTATTATGTTTTATTATATTTAAGATGTTTAAAGAACCCTTTGCCATTCATATAATGAATTAATAGTAGCATATATTATGTCTATGACCATCTGGGTTGGAGAAAGACATTCCCAGAAGTCTGTTCAAGGACTCTAAAAAGAAAATGCTTTTAAAAATACCGTATTAATTGTTAGTTTAAACTGGGAACTTAATTTTAATTTATTTAGTACGGTAATATCAGTATCGACATTTGACGGTGAATAAGTCCTACCAATTATTAAAGGTATTGCAATAGTGAACCAGTTGTGTAATCAACAAAAAACCAACAATTTAGGGGAACAGTTGCTGAGTTTTCATATCTCCACCATTAGTGAAGATCATATTAAAGGTTTACTCTTTTCAACCTGGAAGTTTTTGTGGAGGGAGTATCACCCCACAAACCAGCAAGACGTAGGTACTTTACACCATGTACATTTATTCCTTTTTGAAAGGAGATTAATTCAAAAAGGACATCCACCCCATAAATAACAAACTTTTAGCAATATAACAAAGGGAGTCCATTTTGCCTTCTTACAATCATCACTTTTTCATCCATCCTTGAGAATATATATGATCAATTTTAAAAAAGCACCTAACGTGGTTGCGCAAGACCTTTAAAATACCAAATTTTTACAATCTCTTAACTAAATATTATACTTCAAACAGAAACCAAGCTACAATATATTCAATTCACATATTTAAATGTGTTTATTATTAACTAAACTTCACTATTCTTCGTCTGGAAAACAACTTGTAAATTGTATGTTTATTGTTTAGTCTTAAGAGGGTACGTTTCTTTATGTCATATATTGTATCTCATTATATTATGTCATCTATCTCAATTAACACTGGCACAGTTCTCTAAATGACTGATCATTTATTTATTCAACAATCTCTAGTTGTGTTCCTGTACTACCTCGATTTTTAATCATTAGCTCCTATGACACCTGGTGGTACCAAGGTCAATGATCTTGTCTACCGGTGGTCATTGATTAGGGTGAACACTTTGTGGGCGTCACACAAAAAATAAAATATAATTTCTGTACGCCCTGGTATCGATTCATTCTAGGATAAAAGGGTGTAGGGAAGGGTTTTTACAATAAGAGTTTTAAAAATTGCATTATTTTACTATACATGAAAATATTATAACTAAGTTAACATAAAATTAACTTAATTTGTCTGGGAAGTTAGCGAAAAATTCATTTAATGATAAATGCTTGTCGAAAGTTAAAAATGATATTTTCGATTATTTGTTACATTCATTATGTTATAATAAATACATAGGAATAAGACTTTTTAAATGAATGATTGGTTTTTATATATTAATATGTGGGTATAGGCTAATATGATTATATTATTTAATTTTGATTTTGTGGAAATTTCAAAGGCTGTGTTTTCTCAAACATCATTTACCGGTTAGTCCAAATAAGTGTAACTATTAATTGCCAAAACTAATATTTTAATTAGAGATTTTAGTTCAAAATGCTAGTTTTTATAATCGTTAATATCTTAAATATTACAAATGTATAGAAATTATAATATTTACCTATGCAACAAATTGTGTCACTACTATGAAATATTATAAAAATATTATTTATCATTATTAAATATTTCACTAACTATTTTAACTTGTAACTATAATTATTAATATTTTGTTAAAAAATAAAATTTTAGATTAAAGCAATAGATAAATAATGTGTTAGGACAGTCGTGAAATGGGGAAATCGTAAAAGCTTAAGTTGTAAATAATTATACATTGGTGTAAAATAGTGTGTGACTAAAATATTAAAACTATTAGGCCTATAATTACGATTCTATGTAAGATATTTGAATTATTTACCTCTATATTGGCACAATTCTATAAAATCTATTTTTATTAATAGTACTCTCATCATAATGAAGTAAACTACGTGGCTTATAATGAGAGCTCCAATAGGTGATCGACCATTGATTAAGATGCTATCGAGTGTATATTCCACTCAAGCGATATATTGGCTCCATTTACTTGAAACTTACTACATTAATAATTTATAAAGTGCACATTAAAATAAAATATAGATACATTTTAAATTTTTCAGACATTATTAACATAATATTTTAATACTCTTTTATCACAGTTTTAATCTTATATTTATTACTCATTTGTGTTAAACTCAAGTTTCACAATACCTTATTTTAAAAGCTTAGATAATTGTTAAATTATCATGCATGGATATTAAATGTTTTATATATACATATATATATTAAAATTCAGTAATATCTATATTTTACTGAAAATACTTTGCAAAAATATTTTAAATATTTTATTACAAAGCCTTTCGATAATTTTTCTATATATTAACCAATCAGAATTAATTACTTTGTGATATCTATGTAGAGAATTTTTTCATTCCTTGATTAAAGTATTATTTAAGTGATAATCTTTATTGAGGTTACATAAATATAGTTTAAACGAATCATTTATAAATTTCTGAAAGTTTATTACCTTATAAATTTAGTGTTTAATTAATATTACGATGCATCTAAAGATAACAATTTGATTGGGTTTAATAAATAATTAGGGTTACATAACATCTATACAAGTGTTTAGCATATGTCGAGTTTATAATATATATTAGATGTTATAACGTAAAGGTTTTTTTTTATCAAATATCACAATAAATGTTAAATTAAGGAACATAAAAATAGTAAGGCCTTTAGAACATAAGAAAGAACATCGCATTTATGTAAATGACAAACAACCTTGAAAGAGTAAGTATTTTCTGAAATATTGCGTTTCAGTTATATCTTATTTTTTAAATTTTGATTTAAATATATTTGAGACTAGTTGTAAATAATAACAAATCTTATTTTGGTATTATTTTACCTTTCTTATTACAAAATTTGAATATATTAACAAGATTTTAAAAATATTAAACATTTATATAGAATTCATTAAGTTGATAGTAATATTTGATTCTTATATAGTAATAATAATAATAATAATAATAATAATAATAATCGACTTTAATGGCGATGTTATTGATTAGTTAAAAGTTAACTTCGATGGGTTTGATTTGACGGTGACGAAGAATTTGTTATTAGATTTCTAGCCGGGTGAAATGAAAATGATTTATCGTCAATTTCTTTAATATTTTCCTCCAAATTAATATGTGTAAGATTTCTAAAAACTATATCCTCCTAATCCATAGGTCATTAGTTTAAAATATTTGGATGGCCTTTGGCCTGTCCATTTCTCAATACAATAAACCATTCCAAATCATCATTTGATCAAATACCTTTACTTCTTATTAAAATCCATACAGTTTATGTTATATATGGTAGTCAAATCTCAGGTCAATAAAAATTATATATACATGCATGGCTCTACTATATTTTATACCTTCTAAATTATCTTCGTTTATTAGTGCATTGAAACTATTACACTTTTAAATAAAACAATACCAAAATTATAAAATGTATTGTACTGAACTATTAACAACGAATGAATAAAGGAAAAGTATGACCTATTGGAAATACACGTGAATTGACATTAATAATACAAATACTAGATTAATAAAAATGATATATTTATTATAATAAGATATATCTATCTCTTAAGGTTTTTATTGCTACGTGTCAAATTCTTCTCAAATTACATCTAACATATGAACTAAACAACAGTAAGGGCTTACAATAGGAAGTGATAACGGGTTTCCCCTGTTGCCCAAACTACCCCACCCGCCATTAGAGTCAATGACAAGTATGGGTAGCCCTGGCTGATTTGTTATGCGAGTTACAGGTTGCTGTCGCAGACCCTTATCCTCGTTGCATGATCTTAAAGTTACATGAGTTGGTACCTTTAATTTGTTTGTGTAACTACACATTATGGATGATATGTAGCCCGACCCAAGATATCCACCTTGACAGAAGCGCCAAGCTAGGTCACCTGAGAAAGGGCTGTATTGTTTTGTGAGTTACAGGCAGCATTCGCTAACCCTTATCCTCATGAGATGATGGTGAGACATNACTGTGTGCCTTCTTATTCCAATCTTGGGCGCTTGTAAGGTTGTTCTTCTAGGGGATCGTAGTTCCCTAGTCTTCTTACGATGGGGTTCTCGTGGGTAGCTGCTCGTTGATAGAAGGTTTTTCCTCTTTCTTTGAAGAGCTCGTTGAGGGTCTTGGTTCTGGTTATGGCGTGTATGTGTTCAGTCCTCGTCCGAATGTCTACTCCGGTCATAGGAAGTGAGGTCAGAATGACTTGTTTTTATGTAACAGGCTGCTTTTTATTATTGTGGTTTAACCGAACCAATCCTAGGAAATATATTTCTATGTGATAGAAAGCAAGTTCTTAAAGGCTGGTAGTAGGCAATGAGTTCCTTTTTTGGACTTTAATTATAAAATGAGTATTAACTATAAACTGATAATGTCGTATAATTAATAAGTATAAATGTTACTAACAAATCTTTCTCTGATCCAACAGATTTAGGAACCATTTCCCTGGCCTTTTAAGCCCTTTAGTTCATTAATGAGTGGTAGCCCAGAACCCTTAATATGATCTTTACCAACATGAATAACACTGAAAAGCAGTCAAGTCTGTTCCCTGTTCTATCAACAAGACTACATCACGACTGGCCTCCAAAAAGACTGTAATAAGAATTTAGCATGATCAGCCTCTAACATGACTATAACAAGTAAAAAACGCATGCTCGTTATTAAAAATGCACATTAGTTACACTACACATGCGCATCCTAGCTTGAGATTCGTGAACTACAAATATTTGACATTTTTTTGCTCACTTATAGAAAACTAATTATATTAACACTTCCGCATTCAATTATAACAATTTGAACTTTTGAATCCATGCTTATTTTTTAAATTATATTTCTGGTGGGAGATTTTGTTGTGGATTCTTTGTGTTTGTTTAAGTAGCTAAATAAATAAAAATATACATATATATAGTTTATATTATATTATACTAAATTTCTTCCATTATTTAAATAAATATATGGTACTTATAACTGATAGTTTGAGAGTAGCCATCTACAGAACTATAAATTATTTAGTTAATTAATTTTTGATACTAAGTATGTATATTGCTTATTAATCACGTATGAACATTATTTATAGTTCCTTTGTTATATTCCGTGAGATAGCGAATGAAAACCGATCCTCAACTTAGAAATGTTAAATAAAACGTATCCTATCCTAGCTCGAGCCATGACTGATGACTGACCAGTGCAAGCCACCAAAGTTGTACGATTAGTGAGCCCCAATCTTTATTGCAGGTCTATTTATAACCTTACAATCCAAATATTCCAGAAGATTAAATCCAAGAAAACACTCCATGGTTCACTTCATAAAACATGAAGTACCTTTATAAAATATTCCCTTAGGCTGTGCCGTAAGTTGTCCCACGAGTAAAGGTAAGCGCCCACTGGGTCGGTACCGCACGGACGGAACGTACCGCACGGACCGCACATTTTAGGGGGGGGGGTGCGCCCACTATCCGCACTGACGGCACAGACGGAGACTCGGTTCGCGCAGCTGTTCTCGAGCCAGAAGGTGAGCTTCTCGTTTGCGTGCTCAATGAAGTACTGTTTGCATTTCTGTTATTGTTGGATTTGTTTCATGTTTATATCTGTGATTTTGTGAGTGATATTTCTCCGTATTATTTAAATATGGAAAGCGATGAAGAATTTGTAGCTATTAGTTGACTTTTAATTAAAGAAGAGAAAAGAAAATGTAGGAAACGATGATTCTGGGCTCACAACATCAACAGGAAAATACTTAAGTTTGGCGAATACCACACATTATTTCCTGATCTGGTTGAAGATGACGCCAAAAATTCCGGACCGCACTTGATTTTAATTCCCTCGCCCGGACTTACTGTCGGATGGCGGAACGGCGGAGAGTCCGTTGACGGTGGTACCGACGTAGTGGGCGCATCTTGGTAACAAATAATGCTACGAATTAGTTGTACTTTCCGTTCCGTCCTTGCGGTCCGTGCGGTACCGGCCTAGTGGGCACTTACCTTAAGCCTACAAAATTTAGCTGAAAATCTTTATGGCTATGTTGTATGGGTGCGGCCATTATTTAATTTTGTGATTGTAATTTCCTTTCCACGTGGACAGAAGGTTATTGCACTCATTGAAAGCCCGTTACTGCCTATTTGATTGGTTTAATTATCTTACTTTTAATATGGTTGGCAAAAGTTGCAGAATGGTTAATTACATAAACAATATTTTGGTCGTCGATAAATTTATTTGGACAATTTAATATTATGGAAAAAACGCATACAAAAATTTCTGCATTTACTATCATAATAAATCTTAACAACCAAATAAGTTCACTATTACTTTTTTATATTTAAATAAATTTATATTGATAAATTATTATAAAACTAATAACCGAAATCAGATCAAACAAAAAATATTCGTCAAGATATGAGTATTTTCTCAAACATGATTTAGATAGTAATAATATTAATAATAATAATAATAATGTATTATCTGTATTGTTACTTTTGTTCAATACAAACATATAATACAAAATACTCAGTGCTTTCCCCAGATTTTCTTTCTATACTCAAATATAGTGTTAAACAATGTTTGCTTATCAGTGAAGAAAGACTGAGAGTCAGAGTTCCAAGAAGAATGTAAAAGGAGGTATCGACATGTCTATGACCCATTAGTTTCAAATTGACTGTATTATCCCTATTACAAGCCAATAGCTTACTTTCATTTCCACACAAAGCCAGACCTGTTTGACGGAACTTGTTTCGGCCACTAAAGGGTCAATTCTCCCTTCTCAAGATGATATACAACCTCCATGTATCTACCTTCTCAGTGAAGCCAAGTCCGGGAGCACAAACACCAGTCATTTTGATACAAAGAACTTTGTTAGTAAGTTAACCTGTCATCACTGGTTATCTCGGAAAAATGCAACAATTGTTTTATGACACCTTTATTTATATTAAATGTTTCCCATTTACATTCCTAGCTAATTTCAATTTTCTAAATTTGCATTTTTTTTCTTTTTACTAACCACCGACCTCCTTCCTTCATTCCTCTTTTAAAAATATCCAGGATTTTATTGTTATTTGTAGTGGTCCTAGACGTCATTGTTGAATTTTAGTATCTTACCACATATGAAAGTATTTGTTACAATTAGTTTTGGGGGTTGTAACCCTGACTCTCACATCACATTTAAACAAAGTATACTTAAAATTTTCGAAATTTAAGTAGAATATAGCCATCTGGAGATGCCTGATAAATTCAAATTTTTACCACACCTAAAATTTTGTTTGTTTTTTATTGATTCCTTTCCCAAGTTTCCCATAGACTTAACTAAACATTTAAAAATGCTATCAACTAATACTATCTATCTTTGACTGGCTTTTTACTTCCCTGTCAAATTTCAGTTTTATATTACACCGAGGCATTTTAAAGCCCTGGACCCCTTTTGTTCAATTTACTCATAAAATATTGAATTTAAAGATATATTTGGCTATTTGGATCGATCTCTATATCAGTTTGACAGTTTTATTCTTATTCCTTCTTTTTTTTTATTCTATTTATATACACCACTTTTTATGAAGTCAAATTTTGAAAATACCCAATTCTGAATTTTTCTTGTAATGTGGTGCAGTCTTATTACCATCGTGGCAAGTATCATTAGCTTCCATACTCACAGACTTAGAAAAAATGGTGATGATTGTGTTAGTGAATATCACCAATATATGATCGTCTACACCTTCCTAAAAAAGGAAATTTGAAAAATACTAAAAAAGTATCTCTTAAATCATTTTAAATTTCAAGGCTGTGTGTCCACTGATTCTTAAGATACATCGATGAGTTTTGAAAATTGTAAAGCTTCCTTTTTCTTTCCTTGAAGGTCAAATTTTTAAAAACCCTCTCTGATTACTTTGTTCGACCCTACAAAGAGACTTCACCGAAAATTTCACGTTTCCTTTTCTTGGGATTGGGGAAATTTGGTGATAATTGAGTGAGTCATTAAGTGAGAGAATTCTGACTTTTATGTATTACATGAGTAACCACCTCTAAAAATTATATGTTTCATTTCCATTAGCATAAAACACACACATTCTTATAATTGACCATTTCAGCTGAATAACTTAGTAATGACAACTATAGATTAAACTAGGCCTATAATAGACTAATAGATAATATTATATGCTGAAGGTTATTCATATTACTATAGGGCTAACTGATTGGATAAAAATAAGTATGTTATGTTCAGTATATTTATAGTGAAAACATAATTACTAATAAAATTGAGGGTCGAAGGGAATTTTTTAAATGAAATATAAACTGTTTATAAAAGTCCTTGAATATTATAACTGCTGTACAATTGCAAGCTTATTAGATGAACAATAGCAAAAAGTTATACATATATATATATACCATCAACAATAGCTATTTCATATATATATATATATATATATTCGAGAGCTAAGAGCCTTTAGCTATTTCATATATATATATATATATTCGAGAGCTAAGAGCCTGAAACACTGACCTTTTTCCATTTATTTAGTTTTGTTACTTTGATAATAAACTAAAACAGTTTCTTTAAATTATTATTGTAAGAATAACTATATATAATAGAACCATTATCAGCGTGCTTGAACTAGCGTCTTAAATTATGGTTTGTTTTAAATAAATTTGTTTGTTTAATAATAAATTAATATAATTTATTTTTGTTTTCATTGCGACAATTCTTCCATATTAGAAAGTCACGGTTAATGTGCTTGCATTTGTGTCTTTAATTTAATTAAGATTTCAATCATTTTTTGTTGAGGATTGTGAATTATTTTTATTTAGTTTTTTTATTGTTACTTAATCAAGAGCACAATTTTGTTTGTTGAGATAAGACACTTACTATTGAGTCACTTTTTCAATTTACTTAATTATTTTTGCCAAGATAATAAATTTATGACTATAATAAAACTCCAGGATTTACCTGCGCATTCGAATTTTATCTACTTGTGTGGCTGTAAATGTTATAAATACAAATTTTTCAGTAAAATTAAGAAATAATTTTACTTAAAAAATAATTATTATATATACGTGAATTTTAGTTTTTTGTTAAAAACAAACATAAATACTAAAATTAAAAATAAGTTTCTGTTACACATTAATTTAACAATTATATCATAAACATTTATATGTGAGATCTAATTAATTAACTGCAGATAGATAAAAAATTAGTGTAGTGTTTGGGGAAAAGTTTTAGATACATTAAAAAAAAACTGGCTTTGAACTAGAGGGTATAATAGTATTCTGATACTTCATGGTATTCAAATCCACAAAGAGATATAATGGGTCGGCAACCAAACCGCAAAGTAGGGAGTGTTGCTCAAGTCCTACAAGCTACAGCATCAGAAATGTGGACACTGTAAAATATATATTTGAACTTTTTATCAAACTAAGTATTGTTGAAGACATACCGAAGTGTACTAATATTGAAGTTGATATTACTTATGAAGAATTTTGGATGAGTGTTGATGTAGATAAACTGATGTACTCTTTCGGATATTGCTGGTGTATTCAAATCTAATAGAGGTTATAGCGAACTTGTAGAATCTAGAAGATTTTTACAAAATTTTTAATAATTCCATGGCTAGAAACAGATTTACTAAATTATCCCACTGTATACGGTTTGACAATGCTGAGTTGAGATGAATAAATTGAAGTTCTGATAAACTGTCACCAATAAGAAATATTTTCCAGATGCTGTTAGATACATTACAAGATGCTTACATTCGGAATGAGAATGTAACTGCGGATTAGTAATTGGCTACCTTCAGGTTCAGTTGCCCATTCCGTCAATTTATTACATCAAAACCTGGAAAATATGGTATCAGGCTCTAGGCAGCATGTGAGAGCAAAACATACTATGTAATCAAGATACAAGTACACACTGGCTAAGAACCTAACGCTCCTAGGGAGGTTAACTAGGGTCAAAGTGTGTGGTGCTGGATATGTTGAGGGGATTGGAGAAAAGTGGAAGAAATATTTGTGTAGACAACTTTTTCACAAATCTGAATAAAATAATAGAGCTCGGAAAGTTACAACTGAAACTATTGGGAACAATAAAAAATATCGTTTTGAATTACAATCTCAATTCACAACTGCTAGAGGTCAAGAAGTTTATTCATCTCAGTTCAGATTTGAGAAAACCGAAACAATTTTATCATATTTCCCTAAAAAAAGAAAGGTGGTGAATATTTTGATTACAATGTATTACTCAGGGAAAACGGAAGAGAAAGAGAGAGCCAAACCTGAAATGGTACTTGACTTTAATGCAATAAAAAAATTGATAAGTTTGTTTAAACTTACACAACAATGCCAGAAGATGGCCGACCTATTTGTTATAAGTCATGTTGAATATAAAATTGCCTTAAATGCTTTGATTATTTGAATGTACTTAAATTGAAATTGGAATTGCAAGACAAATTACAAAGATCTTTCTCATGGAATTAAGTAAACCACTAACTAACTAATTAAGTATGTGCAAAGCGAGGCCTATTCTGATTATGTGATTGATAAACAGATAGGAAACATAGGGCTAGGTCTGTTAAATATCTATATTTTGTTTTCAAACAGCATTCATTAATTGTTTGTAAGGTTTGCTAGAATAACTGATTTCTATTTGTATTTATTTTCAAGTATTCTTTTAGTAGTCATATAATATTTTATTCTATTCATTTAAATATAAATGGTTCATTTTAATTAGTTTTATTTTCAAACTAAGTAAAGCTAAGTTACACTTAAAATAAAATATTATATTATGATAGTAATCCATGATTATAAATAAAAAAAATAGCAATGGTGTCACCATTGACCCTAATGATATTCAGTGACTTTAAAAAATGCTGTTAGTAGAAGGGATAGGTGATAAATTAAAAATAATGTGATTTCAAAAGATAGCACAAATATAAAGATTGTACTGGTTAGATTAGAACTAAGTTAGTTGTTTTTATTGATCACTGTGACGTCACCTCCAAACGGTGCGGGAGTAGTGTGAGGCCGCACCGTTTGGAGGTTTGTAGGGTCAGAGAGTTGACTTGTAGCTAAACTGGCGAGCTGACGAGTTGAGTTCAGAGTGTCAAGCGTCGGCCTTGCCCCATTTAGTCTCGTTGATGAGACCTTTTGGTGTCCGTGCGGATAGGATAACAAAGGATAGCTTTGTATAACACGACAATAATACATTTCAGGAAATTACAAGAGTATTGAGTGTATCTTACTTGTATGATCCCTGCATTTGGCTAAGTGGAAATACGTCGCTGGGCAGTGGCGATTAGTGAGGTCCAGAAGCGTTGTACCTAGGACCTGGTGGTCTAAGGAATTGGGCAAAATATAATGCTATTAGTTACAAGCTTACTTAATTATGTATAGATTGATACAAATTCTGATATTCAATTTTCTTAGTAAGAAAAGTGAAATAATAATAATAATTTATATTGTTCTTCTAAGATCTGCTCTGATATTAACATAGTATAGAGGGAAGGCGTGTTTGTGTGTCTTTGTATCACTAACGACTTCCATGGTTAAAATTTAAGAGTTGAACATATTTAATTAAATAAAAATGACGAAATTAAATCGATCTCCTCGAAACATTTTATGTATATCTTTTATACTCCCAAATGCCACGCCCTGATTGTTTAACATTTTATTTTATTTTGCCAGTATGGAAATTCGTAGTTTGAAGTTTGTTAAATGTATGTGTCAGACAGAAGTCTAGACTTCTTACAAAATATATCTAGTTAAAATTTAATTTGCCTCTTTCCCAATTAATTGAGCTAGGGCAAGTAAAGTTCATTAGGAGGAAAGGTTTACTGTAAGGGAAACCTTTCTCAACCTAATGCAGATGGTACAGAGTATGAATATGGACTAGAAATTAAAGAGCCTGGGAATAATATATTTTAAACAAATCCTAGCTGAATTTAATATCTCAAACTAATGTCCACGCCTTATATGTTTATTTATCCTTGGAATTTTGATCGAGACTACTTAATTAACTTCCTCTTCCAGTACCGATAAACTTCTTTACAGAAGATCAGATTTTGATTCAGAAGTTAGAAAATGATTGAGGTGCCTTTTTTAGGTAGATAGTCTAAGGTGTAAAATATGATAAAAAGAGTGATAAAGAGAGGGAGACATAGAAAACATAAATACATAATATATACATATATACTAAAGTAATAACTACACAGGTACATCAACCAGCAAATTTAAACTTAATACAACCTTTCCCAGAGACTTCAGATCAGATAGATTAATTAACCAATCACGTGATGATTTGTACGTGGGAGGATGTTTTCAAGGATTTATCTTTTATCTTTTCAACTTCAAATTCCTTTATGGTGAGTACTATTTTAACTATGCTACAAATCTTGCCAAGATGTTATTTTACTCGTTGAGTAAGAAAAAACTCTTTGTCTTCCTGAATACTAATAGTTCTTAGAAAATCAATATGGGCAATATCAAAACGATCATCCAGTTTCTTCTGCCATTCTTCTCCTTGTTCTAACACTTCTGAACGTTTAGCTTAACTGTATAAGTTTATACCTCTACTTGCATGTAACTTAATATTATAACAAACACAAAATAAAACTTAAACACAAGTCACTTGACCCTAAAAGATATTATCATAGACTCGTTTACATATAAATAGAAACTCAAACCTACAAACACAACCATTAGATAGCTTGAGTGGGATCTTATGAGAGCACGGCATGTAGCATTGGAGTTACAATCTAAAACTTATGAATGAGGGTGGGACGCGTGGTAGTCCTCGGTAGAAGAAATTGTGGTGTAAAAGTAAGAAACAATTCGTGGATCAGGCTCTCACAATATATGTTAGATGGATCACGTCAAGTTAAATGACCAATTTCTACAAAAATTTATGTGAGGTAGAGGCCTCTAAGATTCATTTATTCTAATAAAATATCTACTATACCCATTTTTCAAAAAGGAGAACAAAATAGAATGGTGCCCCAATAATATGTACAAGTTAGATTTAAAGTAGCACCCAACTATATAGGGTTGAAATAATGACAAATATTGTAAATTATATAGTTCTACGATCTTCTCTGTCATTCTTGGGGACATTTCTGAACCAACTGCAAAATTTTGTAATTTAAAAAGACATGTTGAAGAATTAAACAAATTATTTTACATGTATAACTAATTTCCTTCTATTATAGGACTTACATAGACTTGCTTTCACAACGTCTAATTTGAGATTTATTATTTAAATCAGTTCAAAATTCTTTGTCTAAACATTAATAATATTAATATTCCAGGTCGGCTTTGTTTGTACGATACGTAAAATAAAGTATTTCACAAAAACAATATATGATATAAATATACTGTGTGAATGTCCTCTACTTTCATAGTTTCTCTTACATTCAATGCCTATGTTTCTGCTGCATATTTGACGAAGATTACAAAGTATAGACAACACTGCCTTACACTTCAAGGGCATTATTTTTCTTTTTAGGTATCTTACACACCTATTGACCAACTCCCCCGAATGTCCTCTTCTCATTATAATCTCTAGTTCCACCTTTCGCCTAAGTCATGATTCAAAGTATTTTACATTCTGCATTTTTCTCAACTTTATTGCATCGAACTTTATATATATACTAAGCCTTATCCTCTTCTTTACATTATCATCATTTCACACTTTGCCATGCTAAATTCCAATCCACAATCTTTCACTTCCTTATACCATTATTGTATCTACGCCTGTATTTCCTCTTCCTTCTCCCTACCCATACCATCAAGTTATCAGCAAACATAATGGCTTTCAAACTTTCCTCTACGAGATTTCCTGCCACATTTTTCATGATCATTTCCATTACCATTTTAAATATTAATGGTGAAAGGGCACTCCCCTGTTCACTCAATTTTTTATTTGGGACCAATTAATCCCCCCCATATTACATTTTCAGACAACACCTATCATCCTCATACTTGCTTTTGACTCTCATTACAACTTCTCTTTCAACTTCAGTCTCCACCATTACTTTCCAAACTTTATATCTATCCACGCTACCGTATGCCTTATTTACATCCATAAATATCTTTGCCAAGTCATTCGAATATTCATACCTTCTTTCCATCAGCTGTCGTCTGGCAAAGAATAAATCTATTGCACTATTGTAGAAATCTATTTCCTGAATCCATTGCTGTTCCTCTCACCACCTTCATTTCATTTCTTATATTTCCTGATACTTCTTACGAACCTTAGTCAACGATGCCCACACTACAACTGATAGTATCAATTCAAGAACTTACAAAAACGGTTAACTCATACCAGGCAACCCACTGAAAGACAACCCACAGCATCAGCACCCTCATCTAGACGGACGGGCAGTACCCAAGCCGGCAGCACTACTCACAACTAGGGAGGCCTGGACATCTCTACTGACCATCGAAACTCCGTTAATGGAAGTAGATGAACGAACTTCTCTGCGAGTGGCCCTTGTGCCTCCAGTACCACCCCAGGTACCTTATACGTAACAACACGTTCCTGATCGTCCCCATGTTGAGGTTTCCACATTTATATTTGTAATGAATGATATATATATATATATATGCTATGTATTGTAACTTGTTCTAAATAAAGCTACCGGCCTCTCTTCTCACTCTGACTACATCAGGGCCCCCACTTGGTTCCATTCGCGTGCCCATTCGAGGGGAGTATAAATGTGGGGAATCAGTGGAGGTCAGGATCATTCGGTTGAGTGAAGAGTGGCACATGAGCTCTAACCCCTATAATTTTAAACCTATTCCAGTCTCCTTTCTTGAAAATAGTTATTATAACTCTCTTTTTTCAGTATTACGGTATTACGGTATAGTTATTGTACACCTACTTCTATTGCAAGTCATATCATTTCTACCTTAAGTTTGTCACCACCCGGTGATTTTCCTTTTTTCGTGTTTTTAATGCGTCCTTCTACTCTATCCATGTGGAACCTCTTTACTCATCATCTGCTCTTTCTTCCTTCTCCTCTGTTTCAATCTCACCCTTTTCTGGTTTGAACATCTTCTCCAAATAACTCCTTCATTGTTCCTTTACTTCCTCTTCTGTCTTCAAAATTCTTCCTTTCTCATCCAACATTCTAACTTCTTGTCTTTTCTCTTCCTCCTCTTTCTTACTAAGCTATATAAGATGAAAAACATAAACATATGTGTTCTATATTTTCTTTACATTAGGCATATTGGGAAACTTCATTAATACAATCAAGAATTGACGAGAAATTATTCAACTTTACAAAAAAGTTAGATTAAAAAGGTTTTAATATTATCTTGATTGATCAAAAACAAAATAATTATTCTTATTTACTTTTATAAAATTGAATTTTAAATTAAGATTTTTTAACATAGGAAAAATAATGATATAATAACAACACTACTCTGCATGATTTTTGTTGTTTGAAAATATAGTAATCTTCTAAACACTAACTTATGTGCTGATTCCAAATTTTTAATCTATTTTTCTTTATCACGCACAGGTTTTTTTTCAAAACGTAAAATAAACAGATAAAGCATTTTACCTCATATTTTTAATTTATTTATTTTATTTTGCAAGAAATACAAGAGTTGGCAACGTTGTTCTTCCATCAGGATTTTATTTTATTTTTTATTGTGTTATTATTTTTAAAACGTCTGCTAATTTTTTCATTTGGAGGTTATGTTATTTAAGAGTGTTCATTGATGTATTTAAATTTTTCTTTTCTGGTTTGAACATCTTCTCCAAATAACTCCTTCATTGTTCCTTTACTTCCTCTTCTGTCTTCAAAATTCTTCCTTTCTCATCCAACATTCTAACTTCTTGTCTTTTCTCTTCCTCCTCTTTCTTACTAAGCTATATAAGATGAAAAACATAAACATATGTGTTCTATATTTTCTTTACATTAGGCATATTGGGAAACTTCATTAATACAATCAAGAATTGACGAGAAATTATTCAACTTTACAAAAAAGTTAGATTAAAAAGGTTTTAATATTATCTTGATTGATCAAAAACAAAATAATTATTCTTATTTACTTTTATAAAATTGAATTTTAAATTAAGATTTTTTAACATAGGAAAAATAATGATATAATAACAACACTACTCTGCATGATTTTTGTTGTTTGAAAATATAGTAATCTTCTAAACACTAACTTATGTGCTGATTCCAAATTTTTAATCTATTTTTCTTTATCACGCACAGGTTTTTTTTCAAAACGTAAAATAAACAGATAAAGCATTTTACCTCATATTTTTAATTTATTTATTTTATTTTGCAAGAAATACAAGAGTTGGCAACGTTGTTCTTCCATCAGGATTTTATTTTATTTTTTATTGTGTTATTATTTTTAAAACGTCTGCTAATTTTTTCATTTGGAGGTTATGTTATTTAAGAGTGTTCATTGATGTATTTAAATTTTATGCATGTTTTTTAATTGTGATTGAAATGTGTTCTCGTGTATAAATAATTTGAACATATTCTGTTGTATTTGTTGGGACTATGTAATTTTTAATAAGAGACAAGATATCACAAGTTTTGTGAATAATGTGTATTATGATTACTTCAGTACAAAGATAAAAACTAAGCTCCTCACAAAGTATACCATACATGTGTTGAGATATTAAAAGCGTGCAACTCATCCCAATTAACTCTGTGGTACAGTCGGCTTGAAATGGTAAATTTACACGAACACCTTTGGACGTGGAAAATTTCTGATTAAAATTTAACTGAGAATAAGAGTTGTTAGAAGATCTTAAACAGAACATTGTTTAAATATTAAATGATATTAGGCTAAAACTTGTTAGAAAAGGACGTTTTTGACCATTTTAGAATATCTTTACATCCAAGAATTGTTGACAAATCTCTATTCCTTTCTAGTAGTGACAGACTGTAGTTATTAACTAGAAACTTTGTCTCTTTGTTCCCAGTCGTAACCACTGAAAATTTCATTCATATACGAATACACTGCACACTTTTCTGGTATACCTTGGTTAATTATTTACACTTTATCTTCCTGCGAACCTGGAACTGAGTTGGGTTTGCTGTGATACACATTCTTAAGACTGTGGAAAGTTAATTCACTCCAACCCAAGCCTCTCTAAGCATTACTGATTCTAGGTAATACAATTATTAGAACATTTTAAAATAGACAACTACATTATTAACCATGTATTCCTCTTAATAATAAACAGATTGTCTGAATTACTATCTCATGAGCATCGATTAATTTATATTTACTGAGTTATGTAGAATCAAATTGTAAATAAAAATAACACAATAACAAAATTATGTTCTCTACATATTTTAGCAATTTATATAGTTACATTTATAATAGCAATATACAGATAACATTTATAAATATTTATATTTCCATTAATTTGATTACTTTATTTGAAATTTTATCAAAAGATACATATACAAAATAAATTATTTGAATTATATAATAATTTTTTTAATTCAAAATAATATATGTATTAATAAAACATAATCTCAATAAAATAATAACATTTATAATTTTAGTTTTTCAAATATTATATTTGATATTATGATAAGTTTATCAACCAAAAAATTTACATTTTCAAAACTTGATTTAGTTTATCATAAATAAGTACTTTATAGAGTAGGTTAGATATAACACATAACTATTCTATTCAATATGGAACACTTTCTAAATTTCGTTTCTTATACCAAATTAAAGTGTCAAACAAAATCTCGCATATCAGTGAAATAAAACTCAGAGATAGACCAGCGATAAGGATGTAAAATGAAGTCTGTACATGACCTAAACCCAAAGGTTTCAAATCAACTTTCTTATCTCTATTAAGAGATGATAGCTTAATTTCATATTCATCATCGCTATACCACTTCTGGGGTAACCCGGATTCCACCACCCTTCTGACTTCAACATCGATTCTGTCTTGAAATGGAAAGACCAGGGAAAGTGAATAACCAGATGTGTCAAATAAGAACACTCCTCCATAACGTGGATTAGGGGGTAGCCATCCTTATAGTAGTCGTTTAGGTCTGAGTACAAGCTAACTCGAAATGAATCATCAACATAAGCCATAGTTCTTTTAAGGCAACCGTGTCAAGCGTAGATTTTATATCTTTTTTAAAAGAAGCTCTTTTTAATAATGTTTTTACAAGTATATCATTAGGATCTATGCTTTCAAATATTTCTTGGACATTATCTCCAAAGCCATCTCGGTGAATTACGGATATATTTAGATTGGTCTCAACCAATTCACTCATTGAATTTATATCATTATAAAAGTGTGGTTTGGTCAAGAAGCTTGCCAAACTTCCCTGGTATGCCCCCATCAATACCACACACAACAACAAATAGGGACCAACAAACCATTTTTGTGAAAAAGAAACTGATGGTAAATTTGTTCCACCACTCACAAATACTCGAACAGTTTCTATTAATGTTTTCGTTTCTAAAGTCACGTCTTGTCTAAATAGTTTCCATGACAATGTAATCAAGGGCAGAGCACCTAAAACTAGTGACCAAGTATTAATAGAGAAAGGTAATAAGATATTCAAGTACTGTGGAATACGTTGTGCTTTTGGTACTATGAATTTTAAACAATGTAGATCAAAAGATGTTGTGGATTTGTACATATTTTTTAAATGTTTAATGAAAATATTTCCATTAATATCAGGCACTGTTTTATTACTTTCGGAAGTTTTGTTTCCAAAAGTACCTTTAGAGTGTTCTTGGCTTGTTGTATTTATAATCTTAAGAGTTGCATTAAGAAACAATTTTATAATTTGGAAAGACTCATATTCAGCCTTCAAAACACTTGATTTCAAAACAAATTGTTTTGAGGTTTCAGTTGTTTTTATTTCATATCCATATGTATCTCTGAGTTGGTCTGAAAAAATGTTATTATTTGCACTTTTCATCAAAAATTCTGATAAATTAGAAAAGGATCCCTGATTTTTAAATTGATTGTAAAACAAGGTTTTTGATGTTTGTTCAGGTAGGTTAGTTTCAATTTCGTAATTTGTTAACGAAATTACAGGAAACCAAATTAAAACTACATTCAATATATGAAACTCATTCCATATCCTTTGACATGTATTTTTAAATATTATTATATCTTTATGATCATGTGAAGTAACAATTATTATATAAGGTGTTCTAGGATTACCCAAGAAAGTTCCTCTAAATTGAGCCAAAGTCATCCAAAATGTCATCAATATTTACAACAAACCAAAATACCACTCTTGGTTCTCCCATAATACCATCGTTTAGAAGGTTATCAGGGAACATTTCTTTTAGTTCTAAAGTATGGTTCTTATACATGTATAAAGTTAAAGTAGGAAAATATTCCATGAAGTACCTTTGTTTTAACAATTCATTAGAAATATGGACACAGTTTTCTTGTATTACCACGACCGACAGGGGGCGAGGCCAACTTCTCCTAATAACGTCAATGATGGAGTGAATAGTTTCTGTAATAGTGTTAAAAGGTTCTTTATGTACGAAAGAAATATTAAGTTTGGTTTAGATATCTCTTACAAAACACATCAACAAAATAACAAATATATTTTTCTTACTTTAACTAACAATAATATCGTTCACTAAGATAAGATTATATATTAGTGGATTTACTTTGTTAACAATATTAACAAGGATTTATTTCACGTTGTAATTTCTAGACATAAACGGAACTTATCTTTAATATATATATATATATATATATATTTAGCATCTTTTACCACATAAATTTAGTATAAAATTGCACTTAATCTTGTTTTTGAGTGTCCCAGCAATTGTATACATAGTATGAATACAAGGCCTACTCAACCCGAATATTCTTTGGATATTCAAACGTTCCTCCGTCAACTGTCATAACTAAAAATTTGGACTGGAAAATAAGGAGTTTCTTCCCTCACTGAGCTAGAAGGTACTATTGCACACCTGTTTGCCAAACACCCTCATATTACTCTAATTTATCCTTGTTATAGCTAATTTTTATATTATGAACTACACGTTATAGAGGTATATAATCAGCCCACTTTGAATGGCATGGATTTGATTGCTGATAGTTAAAGGGGCGTTTATTAAATTTAATAATCTAGATATAATACCACAAAGAAAATTACGTGTATATAAAGTGGGTAATCTAGCAAATTATTTTAAAATAGTATATAATACATTTCATTTAAATTAAATAGATGGGTTTATTCTTATTTTCTTGGAATTTAAATCTAACAATTTCTGTACAATCGTGATTAAAAATTTCAAATTATGGGGCCTTAAAGAATGTATAGGTCTACATTTAATAAACATGAAAATACTAAATCTTTCACAAATAATAAATTTATTTGTAATATTAAATTATCTCAAAATGAATTTCTGGTTAAATACTTGGTAGCACTTAATGCAGATGTTTACATTTATTTGTCATGTTCATATAGTTATAAAAATATAAATAATATTTTTGAGTAATTAATAAATCAGTTTGGTTTTGTTCGATCACCTTAATCGTTTTGTAGTTTATCTATACGCTTACCTCCAGATGGAGTTGTTTGTTTATTTAAAGGTATATTTTGTAACTTGTTTCCAGACCGTTAGCTACACGCCTGTTTGTATTCCTTCTTATCTCAGCGCCACTAGATGGATAGATAAATCTTAACACAACTAATTTATAATGTTCTCTTATTATTCAATTTATCTTGGTGGTCACTTCTAAAATGTTCTAGTAATATTTTATTATAGTTTGATGCGTGATGATCTGTTTGTATCTTATTTCAAGTTAAATTTTCGTTGAAATGATCGCTTTTGCCTCTCCAAATAGTTAATGTTAATTGATCTGGCTATCACGAGATAACTTTGATTGATTACTATCATGTTTAACTATTTTGTTTCGAGGTTTCTCTACTATCTAATTGTAATCTAACCTATCTGTAGTCCCATTGGGGTCAATATATTTATGATGTTAACGTAACATAACTCCCGTCCCAGGAGAACCATGACTCAAGATTAGCCTGGACTTTAAGCCAATATTCAGGGCCAGTACCCCTTAGTTTTATTATTATTCTAGTAAATTAAGTATTTATAATGTTATACGCCACATCTTTTATAAAGATAATGGCTTTACAAATCTTTAATAGCACTTTTATATTGTTCCTTTTTAATTGTAATAATGATATCCTGTATAACTTACATTATGAATAAATTATATCTAGCCTAAACCTTAACTAGGGCCGTATATTTAATAAATGCTAATCTTGTTACCCACTGTCTATTATTTCCACTGTGGAGATTTAGTGCTGGGATTTTAATTTATTATTATTATTATTATTATTATTAACTGAGTAATAAAAAAATAATATTATATATATATGTTTTTATCTATTTGTCATATGTAATACAAGAGAATTAAAATCAGAGTTAAAATTTATTATTTTTTCATGCTATATATGTCAAAATATAAATATTATTTGACCAGTATAAAGTAATTTAAGAGGTGTATATGGTGAGTTAAGCTCTTTAAGTAAAATTTGGATTGTCTGGAGAGTATTTAAATATATAATAAATTTAAATATATTTATTTTCAATATTTAAGCAGTTTCTTATATTGGATTATGTTGAAAATTGTATATAAAAATATGAATCTGTCAGATCTTTTCATGAAAAAGAATAATGTAAAGGAATATCTCGTCTTACACGGAAAATTGGTTGAATATTAGTGTTTTTTCCAGTCTAAATATTGAAACTAACTCAACAAAACACACAAGTTGAGTACTAGGTTTCAAGCTTACTTTAGCTATATTTTAAATTCACTTTATCATAGGATATACATAATTCTTAATATTTTTGGCGAGGCTGAAAACATATTTAGTACTAAAAAGTTTCATACGCAAAGAATAAAACCCTAATTTAATTCAAACGATATTCCAAGTATCTTCTTATAGAACCAAATTTAAAAAAAAAGTGTTCTTAAAGTCCAAGAGATTATTAATATAACTATCATAGCGAGGTTATAATGTATGACCATGAATTAAGAATAAATATAACATAAAATTTAACTTAAGATAAAATTTGAAAAGATTTATAATTTAATATGAAAAATGTCAAGGGGAGATTTTAAATATTCACTTCCAACTAACAACGTTGAAACTCGTGCTAGATAATAAATAAATAAATAAATATTAATAACTTAAGAGCCTCTGCACAGGTTTCCTCTCTGTGTGTGGGATCAAATCTGTCCAAATGAATATCTTCTGTGTTAAATTAATTCGTCAAAAAAGTATTTCACATATTTAATTTGTATTCCTAAACAAACCTAATAATAGATTGTCATCACCTGATTATGTCTTGAGTAGCTATGGCCGAACAAAAAAATAAACAGAAAGAGCTAAGTCTGTCCCATATTTCAAAATTCCTTTTATTTATTATTATTATATTAAAAAGTGCTAGACGATCTTCCCTCCAAATGTATGTGAACGCACATAAAGGGTATTTGACATGCACGACAACATATTGTGTTATGCCATTTGCGGACGAACTTCGAAAAACAGTTTAATTCAGTAAAAAAAAAAAAAAATTATAACATATTTTTAAAAATTAGAAAAATATTATACTATGGTGGAAATAACACCAGAAGCTTAAGTTTATATTTATCATTGCTATATGTACCTTGTTTGAAGTGTTCCAGTTTTGTATCATAAATTAATCTACAATCAATTGTAAATCTAGATTATGTTTAAAATAGTAACATAAGCGGGTTTTGTCAGTAATCATAAACCCAAATAAATCCCTACGTCCATAACTACTCTACACTAGCCACTACAAACACACCTGCCTTCGACAAGAGTGGAGTTCATACGAAATTCAAGCACACTTTTCTTTCGTTACATTCAAATTTCCATTGCCATGTTTCAGTGATATATAGATAAATAAGTCTAGTTAATATCTTCACACATGTGGATACGTATTTTGAATGCCATGGAAAGTTTCACAACGTCTGGGCATATTTAGGATATTTTATGAAAGGAGTTGAATTTGTAAATTATTATTATAGTGACTATTGGAACTATCTTTAGAAATGGTCTGAAGTATCCTGAGAACAATATGATGACAACTACTATGGGCACATCGTGGCTTCTGAGATCTCTCAAAGCTTTATTTAGATCTTCAATTTGCGGTATTATGTGACATTAAACATTCAGTCCATAAAGTAATAGATAGTAATATTTATTTCAATAGCATAACTTAGCTAACAATATAAACACAGTAATACATAAACATAAACATACTTGAATAAACAATGGTTACCGTACAAAACAGGAGTATACAACAAAAAACAATCAAATCTGTCAACCAAAACTATATTAATTTATACTGATCATAAATCTTAAATATTGACTTCACTGATTTATTAAAAAAAAAAAAATTTTTTTTAGTCTCCTTGAACATGTCTAGTGTATTAGAACTCTTCACCTCTTAAGGCAGAAGATTAAAATCCCTTAATCCCCTCTGAAATATAGAAATTTTTGTGGATATTTTATTTTTATTAGTAAGATAGACGTTATTCCTTTGCCTAGTATCATGTGTATGAATATCTGAATCTATTTTATTTTAATCGATCCCTTGAATAAGTTGGCATTAAGTTACTATAAATTTTGTATATCAAGCACAGCGCCTTAAAGGTAGTCATCGTTACTGTATACACCCAACTTAGCTAATTAGGCATAGCATTAATGCTTGAATATTTATTACATTTTAAAATAATCCGCATCGCCCTGCTCAGCAGTTTTTGTAGTCTTGATATTTCTGTAACTTAACAAATATATATTAAGCCACAATAATTAAAATTAGGCAAAATAATAATATTGTATACAACTTATTTTGTCCAAACTTATAAATCCACACCAACTCTTGCCAAAAAACAATTTTCTTTGCAATTTTTTTCACCAGGTAATTTATTATACTATGAAAATTTAGCTTTCTATCAATAACCATACAAAAATACTTAAATTCTGTCACAATTTCAATCACTTCATTATCTATCCTCAACAGCCTATTTTGAGACACAAAAGTCATATAATTACTTTCTGTTGCAAGCACCATGCTCCTTGTTTTTGAAGTATTGATTTTTAACTTGTTAACAATCACCAACGCATTTACAGCTTTAAGTTCATAATTAAATATATCTATAGCAAGGTTTTGATCATAATCGGATACATAAATCAATACGTCATCTGAAAATATATGAATACTACATCTCTCCAAAATTGTTGGATAATTATTAACATAAATTACAAACAATTAAAATATACCCAAACCACTTCCCTGTGGCACACCAACCTAATTTTTGAAACCTTGGAGAAAATACAATCAACATATTTTGTGACCTCTGATCTATCTTCCAGATAATCCTTTAGCCAATTCAACACATCCCCCTTGAATCCATATTTTTCTAATTTTTTAACAAGAATATGCCTGTCTATAGTTTCAAATGCTGGTTTCAAGTAAATGAACACAGCAGGTTATTTATCCAATCATTGATGACGTATTGTAGAGCAGACTCACATCAATGCATTTTTCGAAAATCTGATTGATACTGAGCAAGTAAATTAGTTCAGTTACAAAACGCCATTAGTTTATCATAATTTATAGACTCTTATATAATTTCACGTATACGCAACATAATAACTTGTCTATATTATTCTGCTTTACTAGAGCCAGCCACATTTGGAGTGGGAACAAAAATTGTGGAAGTTTTCAAACTTCTAGGAAAAAGACATTGTCTCAAAAGTGTGTTGACAAAATGTAATAGAGAATAGCCCAATACATGTAAAAGTTCTTTCAGTATCTTAGAACTAGCCCTTTTTGAGTTCAGTGAGAGGACAACATTTTTGAGTTTGTTAATATCTATATTACACAAAACTAATGATTTTTCTTCTAAAATATGCAGTAACTTTGATGTAAATCTTTGCTTCAATAATTTGCGCACAGTAATTTAAACATTAGAATAAACGGGTTATTTAAATTGTAGCATGTCACCTAAATCAAGATGACATCTACAAACAGTAATCCGCAAAAAATGCCAAACTACAATAAGGGAATCATAAGATTTTAGTTAAAACTTATGTATTTAGCAGAAATTTCCTTTTAATTCTACTTACATTACGAGGATGTTCCCGGATACGATCACCATGCTTTCTCTAACTGTTTTGCTAGCATGGCGGAAGCAAAGGCGTGGCAGTTTCAACGCACGTCTAACCTCTTGACCTCAACATCGAAGAAAGACCAGTCGGTCCTCGGTTCATCGCTAGCGATGCCACGAGCTACGACCACTATGCCCCTAGCGGACTTCCTTTGCAACTCTTTCTCCACAGTCCCTAAACTCCCTCCCCCTTTTGTTCCTATTCCATTGTTTACGATTCCCAATTTGTTAGTCAAGGAAAGATTATATAACGAGAGACTCCTAGGCTCACATTTTGTAGTTCATCACTTGTATATCTTCGAAGAAGGAAACTCTGCTCCAGAACCTGTAGAAGATACTGCTGATCATGACGGTTAGGTCGTGGGTGTCACCGCCTCGACGCCGAGGGAATCTCTTCTAATGATCCAAGTATTTTGTAATTTTCCAAGTCCTTCAGACTTATTGAGTTACTCCATATGACTATGTAAACTTTTCTTTTAGTCAAAGTTGACCAACTTATTTTGTACGTCCATCAGACGTGTTTACTTTGATCAAGTTGATCCCTTATATTTTGTCCTTCTGACGCTATGTTTTAGTCAGAGAGAGACTAAATTAAGTTGTACAGTACAGCTGATTTAATTTTCTGTTAATCAGAAGGTTTGATAGCATATGTTTACTATTTCAAATGGATATAGCTTAAATACAGGAGCCTTGATCTCTGTATAAAATAGGACCTAGGCTTTAGAGTCTTCTCATTCACAAGTTATTTATTCAGTATTATGTCCATAAGAATTCTCAATATTACATGACGCCGTGGACGTCATGCTCAAATGTTCATATTTTGTATGGCTAAAAGAAGGTTGTCTACCACCTTTATTTGAGGACCTAGTTAGGTCAGTATCTCATAACACCATAGATGGCATCTCTTTTTATGTAGTATTATTTTGGGTGCGCAAAGTGTGGAACACGGCAAAGTTTGTATGGTGGCCCACACAGATAGTATTTTCTTTTGCCCTTTGGTTGGCGATTCCTATGTTTTAGTATTTAATGTTGGAGTATACTAAACTTGAGGTTTACCACAGGCCGTGGGTAATGACATAAATGTCCTATTGAATGATCTGGCAGTTCCCACTGGGAAAGGACCGGACATAGTACTATTTAGTGTAGACACCTTGTTGCCCTTAGCAATTAACCGTTGTAATGGATAGTCCGTCCTTTTATAATATCTGAAACTGTTCTTTATTAATAGCGCAGCCAGCTAGTTAGGCTGGGAAAAAATGCTAACTAGGACGAGTTTTGGTTAATAACTCTAAAATTATAAGGTCTGTTGTCTCAACTTTATTTGTATCTAATTTACCTTGTTTTGTTCAGACACTTCTGGCGGAATTCAGGCGCTTGCCCAACTTTGTTGGAATCCAATAATCTCCGTTTACCTAACGTCCTTTTGACGGTTGCCGTGTCGTCTTGAACACGTATTCTCCCGAGCTACGGGAAGTTTATATAACTTTGCCAGTGTCAAATTTAATCTTGTTCATTTATGAAGCTCTAGTCTTTCTTACTTTCTATTTTTATTTACCTATTATAACCTGATTTCAATTTTTATGTTAATGAATTATAAACATATTTTTGTTACCTATTTAATTCTTTCTTGTTATAAAGTATGTTTCTATCACTCACTCTCATGTATAAAAGTGTAACCACCCCGGTAGGAAGCTACAAAATGTCATATTTGCAGTTCTAAACTCCTTTAAAAAATAATTGGATACACCCAATAAAGCGAATGCAAAGTCAATAAACTCCCTAACTTTAGCTTCACCAAGAATAACCTAATTATAAAAGTATTTATCTAACATTCATACAAATTTTAAGAGAACCATTTTCCTTCTGGATTTCTAACAAACTCTCTAACAAAACTTTGTTTGTGTTCAATTATTTTGTGTTCAATAAAGGCTTGTTTATAATCAAATTTAGTAATCTTGTGTCCTATCTGTCAAACAGTCTTTATAAGTAGAGTATAAACCTCTATAAATGGTCATTTGTAAGGAGACTCAAATCCTCCTGGTACTTTTCCTACCATTTGGTTGAGTTCACTCTTATATATATTAAAATTATCTTCAATGAAGCCGAAATTGTATACCAATTGATCTCTTCTTGTTCTTTCTTGAAGATCTTTCAACAATCTTTGTCTTTGTGCAAACCAAAGTTTGAGAGAATATGTCACGTGAAAAATACAATTAATATTAATATCCTAATATCATATACTATAGATTATTATGGAGAGTAAATATTTAATTGAGAAAGAATATTGACACTTAGCAGTTTAGATAAATTAAAGCTACAATTTGAGTCATCATTTAAGAGTTCCAGTGCTATGCAATCTAATTGGTATGATGCGTGGGCTACATCATTTAATGTACTTAAGTTTTCAAATATAAGTTGAAAGTTCAAAACATGGAAACTTCCTCCAATTGTAACACACTGTATAATGCTGGTGTAGATTATTCACCAAGAACAGGCCATCGATCTTCGCTACACCAGGAGGATAATCGACATAGACACCTTGCATTGGGCTCTGGAATTTCTTAATTTTTCAAGCTTTATATGAAGCAAATTCATTGTAAGAAAGTGTTATCGCAATGGAATCTCCAACCCACAATTTGAAGGAGATTGTAGATGCTGAGTTATATGAGTTTTAGTGTCGTCGGTGACAATACTTGTTGCAAAATATTTAAATTGTCCATTTTCTAGATGAATACCTGAATTTATAGTATCCTTAATATTACCATTTGAAATTGTTCCATCTCATTGGCCAAGTTATTAGTAACGTCACTTGACGCCAGAAGTCATTAACTTTCAAACTTTTATATATATAATGGTTTAAATGAAACTGAATGGATCCAAATTAATTTGGAAATCATATGGGGATTTATTAAGGCACCCATTGATAGTCTCTCTAATGGTCAATAATGAATCTTGGCCAGGTGCCCTCCACCTTCGGGATGCTGTCGATAGTATTTTAAATATCCATCATTACCGTCGACGTAGCTCTTTTATATAATTATAACTATTTGTATTTTGCAGTTGAGCTTTACAGGATAGCAGTGAATTTTATATTCATCGTTGAATGCGAGTTTTGAGAAAAAAATATCTTCGAAAAATATCATATTTATTTGATTTAATCCCTTCGATCAATACTCTAAAACTTACCCTGTAATAATGTACACATTATATAAATACTGAATCGCAATAATTTAAATGGTTCCATTAATATAAGATAGTCTTACAGAACAACACTTTGTTTGATAAGTAGCAGAGATTTGATTTAATTTCAAGATATTATGTAAAAAGCGTAAAAAGAAATCGATGCATAGTTGAGAGATGATTTTTTTCTTTCACAATCGACCATTTGCGTGGCAATAAATACTGTACACAAAGTAATTTACTGCAATATTTATTTCTTATGAGAAATGCTCAATCAGTTCTTACTCGGCCAAGCCAACATACGATATTATCTTGATAAAGTCTCACATGGAAATACTATTTGATATAAGTGTGTAAATTAATTATATACAATTAAATGTTATATAGAGTAGGTAGAACAATTTAGAAAAAAAGTTCAAAAAAATTTTCTTTAGAAATGAGCTTTTATATCCAAACGATCAGTAGAAAACGTAGCATTTATATATGGTCTTGAATGAATAATGAAAACATAAAGACTTTGTTAATAGATTCATTATAGTGACTTTTTTTCTGTTTTATACAAAGAGGAAGTATTATACCGTAATAGATAAAAATCTTCCCCTTGAGATTATGATGAAGGCTTACATTTTATTTGCACCCAAACTCAAATAAGTGGACTTTACATTATTATATCTGTCCCCATGTTTGTTTATCCCTTTCTGGGCCTAACATGAAATGGATCATTGGGTGTTCAAACTTTATGTTTATATGTTACATGGCTTGCCTCAAGCTCAGAATATCATTATTATTTGGACCTGAGCGCTTAGACTAAGGGTATTTGATATAATGTGAATTTTCGGGGATTCCAAATTTTTCTAACATGGCCATAAGTATTTATTTTAAAATTGGTATCTAGAGTGTTTGAGCTGACAAATAGCACTGTAAACATATTTTATTATAGGTACATTATCTTTTAAGGAAAATTACTAATTAACTTATATAGAAAAAATTAATATTTTTGTATTTGGCTGTAATAGTTGAGGCACTGTAGTTAGACATGCCTACAGTGCCAATGTGGCAAAATTTTGGATCTTAGATGATTTTAAATATTGATAATAAACCTATATAAACGTAACAGATATATAAAAACTAGTAATCAAATAAAGTTTTAAAAATAATAACAAAGGCTACTATCCACACAAATCATTTTAATGTCGCTTATTCTTATTTAAATAAAATCAAGCAACCGAATTAAATGAAATTCAAGATGGAGGTTCAACTTAGATAAAATTGAATGCTGTAAGTAAGATTTTTCTTGGTTGAAACAAGAATACATTTTAAAGTATCTATAATCTTTGTTCAACAAAAATTAGCACTATAAAATGCGTAATCCTCTAGTTAGTTGATAAATAATATACATTGTGTATAAATTAATAATCCCATTTCCGACACTTTATGTGACGTGAAAACTAATTAGCCGATTTTGACAAACAAACACTTATTTTAAAGGTTAGGGATCTAGGACGTCGGCATAAATAGTAAACTAAAACTAAAACCCAATTTTTCTAAATACTTCGTCATATTATCCTTCTCTTGGCAGTGTCATCCGTACAATCATTCTTTGTTTACATCACCATGGAAACCATGATTGGTGTATAGTTGTAAAATCGGTAAATAAATTATTTATTTTTAGTTTAAAAAATAAACATTTGATTTTTATGTGGTTGGTTAGGTGTAACGAATAAATGTAGAGATGGGAAAGGGTTCGTTTTAAAACACTTACATTAATTTAAAGGGAGGAAATCAACATTTAAATTCAAATTAAACACCTAGGGCTAGAATTTTTTATAAAGTCAATAGACTTTGACAAGTAACTTTTTAATTAGAAAGGGAAATGAGGACTTATTATGTAGGCTAGCAATTTTTTAAATAGAATAATTTTAGAATATATTTTAGTGAAACAATCTGAAACTGCCATGATCCATTAGTTTCAACTATAAGTTAATCAATCAGAATAATCCTAGAGATCAATCTTAAAATGCCAACAAAATCTATACTAGATAAGAAAAGTTATATTTTAAATTTATATATTTTATATGATTGTACTAACGCTAAATAATATAAATATAATTATTATATTTTATGTAAAAAGCAATGACAGGATTTTATTGCACTAAAAAGGACTATGTCATGTTCTAAAAATGTCCAAGGGCCCTACTGATGTTAAATGATTGATGTGCTTTTATTTCTAGTGTTTGGCACATAATAATCAAAGATTTACAAATTGGCAATAACGAAACCTTATATAAATCAGTCATCATTTTGTAAAAACCCGAGGTACGAAAAATAAATCTCAGTGTCCTTTAGTAAATACGAAGATTAATGTATACTGTGTTTAGATTGGTTCACTCCTTTCCTATCAAGGAAAATGTCAAATCTGTATTAATATATAATATTTCAAGGTATATATTTTCTCTTTCAGTGTTTTAAATCGTGGTTTGTTCATTGTTTCTACTTTAAATAATGGCATTTTTTAGCATTCCAAGTTTTCTAAATATGTTTGTTTGGTGTGTATATTTAGATACAGTCAAATTTCGATTCTATGACCCCGGGAATAACATACCTCTCGAAGTAACGATCCTTTTGAGGAACCGTGAAAAATGTGGAAAAAATGGTCCAAAGTTTTACGGAAATCGGCCGTGAAATGTGTTTGTTGCACTTATTTAGGTCGCTGAGCTGCGATTATTTATGTGAGCGCTTTATTACTAGTTACTGGGGTGGTTTAGATATTAATTCCTTTTTATATTCATAATTTATTTGTTTAATTGACTAAAAAATTGTACTAATCATGTTAATTACCAAAGTACGTTCCTTGCATTATAAATATACAAAATATTTTATAGGTTAGTACCCTTTTATAACCGACTTAATATTAAAAAATTTGTATCTATATAGTAGATTGATGCTTATCTGACGACCAAAAAAATACTTTTTAATTTTTGAGTAGGCATCATGCCAATGTGTTATTATTCATGAAAAAATATTATAATTTTTTATGTAATATTTAGATATGGTTTAGGGGTAGCTACCATGCCTTGAAATTTGAGAATTTTTTTATAAAAAGAGCACCAATTATGTTTACAAATTTATTTCTTGCATATAATTAAAATATAATTTTTTTATTATTTATATATATGTATGTTTAACAAACATATATGAATATAACAACATGCCTGAACATTGTTTAAAATAAACATTAATACTAGGATAACAAAATTCATCATCTCATTTTAGGGCAATAATGTCTGGATTGTTTCACCATTAACAACTACCGTTTCTATTCTTCAAATGAATTATATAATTTGATGTATTCCTCCATCAATGTTACTTCACATTCTGTATTATCTTTACCAACCATAATTGATTGAACAATTTCTCTACTTGTCTTCTTGCCAAATTTATACATTCTTGCATATAAACTCTGATGGAATACCTGTTAACCGGAAAATATTAGAGGGATTCAAATTATAAACATTCTATATTTTCTTATCAATAAGATCAGGATCCATATATATATGTATCAGTGGAGACTCCATTCCTTTATTGTTCAAGGCCTCCAACATTCTCTGTTTTATCAGAGTTGAAACTTCTTTAAAAATAATCGAATGCAACAAGCTCCTCTGACAGGCGACCAATAAACTGTATGGCAACTATGAACTTGATTAATTATTGTCTTCTTATTTTTTCAGGAACTGCATAGCTTTATTTTCTAGGTGCAAAAAACTCCAAGGTTGCTTGGAACCAGAGTTGAATGAAAACATTTACTCTAAAAATGCAAATGTCACCAATTCCCTTCTCGGTTCTCTTCGTAAGCTTGATATGATCTCCGAATAAATACACCTTAAATATATAAATTGCTTTTACCTTCTACATAGCATGAAGAAGTCCAGCAGGTGCTCTGAAATATATCCCCTTTCAGGGACACCTCCTAGGTATATAAGAGAAATGTAGTAATTACTTGTAGTCATCTCGAGGTTTGAACTTTTCAAGTTTCTTCTGGGAAAAAGAGCTCATGTCAGTGGTAATATATTTGACTTAACTTAGAGTAGAAGCTTCAGAAACGACAATTATAAACTCAGTATATTAAATAGTGTTTAAGTCATCAGCAAACACAATGGCTTTCAAACTTTCCTCTACGAGATTTCTTGCCACATTGTTATTGACCATTTCCATTACCATTTTAAATATTAATAATGAAAGGACACTCCCCTGTTCACTCAATTTTTTATTTGGGACCAATTAATCCCCACCCCCCATGCTAAATCTTCAGACAACACCTATCATCCTCATACTTGCTTTCGACTCTCATTACAACTCCTCTTTCAACTTCAGTCTCCACCATATCTTTCCAATCTTTATTTCTATCCACGCTACCGTATGCCTTATTTACATCCATAAATATATTTGCCAAGTCATTCGAATATTCATACCTTCCTTCCTTCAGCTGTCGTCTGCAAATGAATAAATCTATTGCAATATTGTAGAAATCTATTTCCTGTATCCATTGATTTTCCTCTCACCACCTTCATTTCATTTCTTATATTTCCTGATGCTTCTTACGAACCTTAGTCAACGATGCCCACACTATAACTGATAGTATCAATTCAATAACTTACAAAAACGGTTAACTCACACCAGGAAAGATTTCAACAGTTAGAAAACTGACTAGATCAACTAACATACCGGCAACCCACTGAAAGACAACCCGCAGCATCAGCACCCTCATCTAGGCGGACGGGCAGTACCCAAGCCGGCAGCACTACTCACAGCTAGGGAGGCCTGGACATCTCTACTGCCCCTCTAAACTCCGTTTATGGAAGTAGATGAACGAACTTCTCTGCGAGTGGCCCTTGTGCCTCCAGTACCACCCCAGGTACCTGATACGTAACAACACGTTCATGATCGTCCACATGTTGAGGTTTCCACACTTATATTTGTAATGAATTATATATATATATATATGCTAATTATTGT
This sequence comes from Timema bartmani, assembly GCA_902151455.1. Taxonomy (NCBI): domain Eukaryota; kingdom Metazoa; phylum Arthropoda; class Insecta; order Phasmatodea; family Timematidae; genus Timema; species Timema bartmani. Next base: position 47,549 of record CABFWB010002935.1, on the reverse strand, counting down.
AACTTGTTCTAAATAAATCTACCGGCCTCTCTTCTCACTCTGACTACATCAGGGCCCCCACTTGATTCCATTCGCGCGCCCATTCGAGCGGAGTATAAATGTGGGGAATCAGTGGAGGTTGATTGAAGAGTGGCACAAGAGCTTTAAACCCTATAATTTTAAACCTATTCCAGTCTCCTTTCTTGAAAATAGGTACTATAACTCTCTTTTTTCAGTATTACGGTATTACGGTATAGTTATTGTACACCTACTTCTATTGGAAGTCATATCATTTCTACCTTAAGTTTGTCACCACCCGGTGTTTTCTTTTTTTCGTGCTTTTTAATGCGTCCTTCTACTCTATCCATGTGGAATCTCTTTACTCATCATCTGCTCTTTCTTCCTTCTCCTCTGTTTCACTCTCATTCTTTTCTGGTTTGAACATCTTCTCCAAATAACTCCTTCATTGTTCCTTTACTTCCTCTTCTGTCTTCAAAATTCTTCCTTTCTCATCCAACATTCTAACTTCTTGTCTTTTCTCTTCCTCCTCTTTCTTACTAAGCTATATAAGATGAAAAACATAAACATATGTGTTCTATATTTTCTTTACATTAGGCATATTGGGAAACTTCATTAATACAATCAAGAATTGACGAGAAATTATTCAACTTTACAAAAAAGTTAGATTAAAAAGGTTTTAATATTATCTTGATTGATCAAAAACAAAATAATTATTCTTATTTACTTTTATAAAATTGAATTTTAAATTAAGATTTTTTAACATAGGAAAAATAATGATATAATAACAACACTACTCTGCATGATTTTTGTTGTTTGAAAATATAGTAATCTTCTAAACACTAACTTATGTGCTGATTCCAAATTTTTAATCTATTTTTCTTTATCACGCACAGGTTTTTTTTCAAAACGTAAAATAAACAGATAAAGCATTTTACCTCATATTTTTAATTTATTTATTTTATTTTGCAAGAAATACAAGAGTTGGCAACGTTGTTCTTCCATCAGGATTTTATTTTATTTTTTATTGTGTTATTATTTTTAAAACGTCTGCTAATTTTTTCATTTGGAGGTTATGTTATTTAAGAGTGTTCATTGATGTATTTAAATTTTATGCATGTTTTTTAATTGTGATTGAAATGTGTTCTCGTGTATAAATAATTTGAACATATTCTGTTGTATTTGTTGGGACTATGTAATTTTTAATAAGAGACAAGTTAACACAAGTTTTGTGAATAATGTGTATTATGATTACTTCAGTACAAAGATAAAAAATAAGCTCCTCACAAAGTATACCATACATGTGTTGAGATATTAAAAGCGTGCAACTCATCCCAATTAACTCTGAGATACAGTCGGCTTTAAATGGTAAATTTACACGAACCCCTTTGGACGTGGATCATATCTGCTTAAACGTTAATTGAGAAAAAGTGTTGTTAGAAGTTCTTAAACAGAACATTTTTGAAATATTAAATGATATTAGGATAAAAATTGTTAGAAAAGGACGTTTTTGATCATTTTTGAATATCTTTACATCCAAGAATTGTTGACAAATCTTTATTCCGTTCTAATAGTGACAGACTGTAGTTATTAACTAGAAACTTTGTCTCTTTGTTCCCAGTCATAACCACCGAAAAATTCGAGTAATCATTCATATACGAATACACTGCATACTTTTCTGGTATACCTTGGTTAATTATTTACACTTTATCTTCCTTCGAACCTGGAACTGAGTTGGGTTTGCTGTGATACACATTCTTAAGATTGTGGAAAGTTAATTCACTCCAACACAAGCCTCTCTAAGCATTACTGATTCTAGGTAATACAATTATTACAACATCTTAAATTAGACAACTACATTATTAACCATGTATTCCTCTTAATAATAAACAGATTGTCTGAATAACTATCTCATGAGCATCGATTAATTTATATTTACTGAGATATGTAAAATTAAACTGTAAATAAAAATGGACACAATAACAAAATTATGTTCTCTACATATTTTAGCAATTTATATAGTTTAATTTATAATAGCAATATACAGATAACATTTATAAATAATAATGTTTCCATTGATTTGATTACTTTATTTGATATTTTGTCAAAAGATGCATATACAAAATAAATTATTTGAGTTATATAATAATTTTTTTAATTTAAAATAATATATGAATTAATAAAACATAATCACAATGAAATAATAACATTTATAATTTTAGTTTTTCAAATATTATATTTGATATTATGATAAATTTATCAACCAAAAAAATTACATTTTCAAAACTTGATTTAGTTTATCATAAATATGTACTTTATAGAGTAGGTTAGATATAACACATAACTATTCTATTCAATACGGAACACTTCCTAAATTTCGTTTCTTATACCAAATTAAAGTGTCAAACAAAATCTCGCATATCAGTGAAATAAAACTCAGAGATAGACCAGCGATAAGGATGTAAAATGAGGTCTGTACATGACCTAAACCCAAAGGTTTCAAATCCACTTTCTTATCTCTATTAAGAGATGATAGATTAACTTCATATTCATCATCGCTATACCACTTCTGGGGTAACCCAGATTCCACCACCCTTCTGAGTACAACATCGATTCTGTCTTGAAATGGAGAAACCTGTGGAAAGTGAATAACCAGATGTGTCAAATAATAACACTCCTCCATAACGTGGATTAGGGGGTAGCCATCTTTATAGTAGTCGTTTAGGTTTGAGTACAAGCTAACTCGAAATGAATTATCAACATAAGCCACTGTTCTGTTAAAGGCAACCGTGTCGAGCGTAGATTTTATATTTTTCCAAAAAGTAGTTTTTTTTAATAATGTTTCTAAAAGTATATCATTAGGATCCAAGCTTTCAAATATTTCTTGAACATTATCTCCAAAGCCATCTCGGTGAATTACAGATATGTTTAGGTCGGTCTTAACCAATTCACTCATTGAATTTATATCATTATAAAAGTGTGGTTTGGTCAAGAAGCTTGTCAAACTTCCTTGGTATGCCCCCATCAATACCACACACAGCAACAAATAGGAACCAACAAAGCATTTTTGTGAAAAAGAAACTGATGGTAAATTTGTTCCACCACTCACAAATATTCGAACAGTTTCTATTAATATTTTCGTTTCTAAAGTCACGTCTTGTCTAAATAGTTTCCATGAAAATGTAATCAAGGGCAGAGCACCTAAAACTAGTGACCAAGTATTAATAGAGAAAGGTAATATGATATTTAAGTACTGTGGAATACGTTGTGCTTTTGGTACAATGAATTTTAAACAATGTAGATCAATAGATGTTGAGGATGTGTACATATTTTTCAAATTTTTAATGAAAACATTTCCATAAATATCAGGCACCGTTTTATTACTATCAGAGGTTTTGTCTCCAAAAGTACCTTTAGAGTGTTCTTGGCTTGTTGTATTTATAATCTTAAGAGTTGCGTTAAGAAACAATTTTATAATTTGGAAACATTCATATTCAGCCTTCAAAACACTTGATTTCAAACCATATTGTTTTGAGGATTCAGTCGTTTTTATTTCATATCCATTTGTATCTCTGAGTTTGTTTGAAAAAATTTTATTGTTTGCACTTTTCATCAAAGTTTCTGATAAATTAGAAAAAGATCCCTGGTTTTTAAATTGATTGTAAAACAAGGTTTTTGATGTTTGTTCAGGAAGGTTAGTTTCAATTTCGTAATTTGTTAACGAAATTACAGGAAACCAAATTAAAACTACATTCAATATACGAAACTCATTCCATATCCTTTGACATGTATTTTTAAATATTGTTATATCTTTCTCATCTTGTGAAGTAACAATTATTATATAAGGTATTCTAGGATTACCCAAGAAAGTTCCTCTAAATTGAGCCAAAGTCTTCCAAAATGTCAGATCAATATTTACAACAAACCAAAATACAACTCTTGGTTCTCCAATAATACCATCGATTAGAATATTATCAGGGAACATGCCTTTTAGTTCTAAATTATAGTTCTCATACATGTATAAAGTTAAACTAGGAAAATATTCCATGGAGTACCTTTGTTTTAACAATTCATTAGAAACATGTAGACAGTTTTCTTGTATTACCACGACGGACAGGGGGCGAGGACCACTTCTCCGAATAACGTCAATGATGGAGTGAATAGTTTCTGTGATGCTGTTATTAGGTTCTGTATGTCCGACAGAAATATTAAGTTTGGTTTCGATATCTCTTACAAAACACATCAACAAAATAATAAATATATATTTCATAATTTAACTAACGATAATATCGTTCACTAAGATAAGATTATATAGTAGTGGATTTACTTTGTTAACAATATTAACAAGGATTTATTTCACGAAGTAATTTCTAGACATAAACGGAACTTAGGTTTAATATATATATATATATATATATACAATCACAATATAGACATAATAAATTCACACTAACTATTGTACGATATTTAATTTGTCTTAATTCATCATCTTTTAACACATAAATTTATCATAAAATTGCACTTAATCTTGTTTTTGAGTGTCCCAGCAATGGTCTACTCAACCCGAACATTCGTTGGATCTTCAACTGTTCCTTTGTCAACTGTATTAACTAAAGATTTCTACTGGAGAAATAAGGAGTTTCTTCCCTCACTGAGCCAGAAGGTACTATTGCACACCTGTCTGTCAAACACCCTTATATTACTCTTATTTATCCTTGTTATAGCTAATTTTTATATTATGAACTACACGTTATAGAGGTATATAATCAGCCCACTTTGACTGGCGTGGCTTTGATTGCTGATAGTTAAAGAGGCGTTTATTAAATTTAATAATCTAGATAAAATCCCACAAGGAAAATTAAGTATATATAAAATGGGTAATCTATCAAATTATTTTAAAATAGTATATAATACATTTCATTTAAATTAAATAGACGGGTTTATTCTTATTTTCTTGGAATTTAAATCTAACAATTTCTTTAGAATCGTGATTAAAAATTTCAAATTATGGGGCCTTAAGAATGTATAGTTCTACATTTAATAAATATTAAAATACTAAATCTTTCACAAATAAGATTAACTTTATTTGTTATATTAAATTATCTTAAAATGAATTTCTTGTTAAATACTTGGTAGCACTTAATGCAGATGTTTACATTTATTTGTCATGTTTATATAGTTATAAAAATATAAATAATATTTTTGAGTGATTAATAAATCAGCTTGGTTTTGTTCGATTGTTCGATCACCTTAATCGTTTTGTAGTTTATCTATACGCTTACCTCCAGATGGAGTTGTTTGTTTATATAATTGTATATTTTGTAACTTGTTTCCAGACCGTTAGCTACACGCCTGTTTGTATTTCTTCTTATCTCAGCGCCACTAGATGGATAGATAAATCTTAACATGACTATTTTATAATGATCTCTTACTATTCAATTTATCTTGGTGGAGGTCACTTTTAAAATGTTCTAGTAATATTTTATTTAAGTTTGACGAGTGATGATCTGTTTGTATCTTATCACAAGTTAAATGTTCGTCGGACACATCTCCTCTCCAAGTAGTTAATGTTAATTGATCTGGCCATCACGAGATGACCTTGTTTGATTATTGTCATGTTTAACTATTTTGTTTCGAGGTTTCTCTCCTACCTAATTGTAATCTAACCTATCTGTAGTCCCATTGGGGTCAATATATTTATGATGTTAACGTAACTTAACTCCCGTCCCAGGAGAAACATGACCAAAGATTAGCCTTGACTTTTAGCCAATATTCAGGGCCAGGACCCCTTGGTTTTATTATTATTATAGTAAATTTAGTATTTATAATGTTATACGCCACGTCTTTTATGAAGATAATTGCTTTCCAAATCTTTAATCCTATTGTTCCTTTTTGATTGTAATAATGATATTCCGTATGTCTTACATTATAAATAAATTAGTTCTAGCCTAAACCTTAACTAGGTTCGTTGACCAACCATTCTATTTGTGTGTCTCTACCTTTACTTTTTGTATACATCTATTATTTTGGGGTATATTTAATAAATGCTAATCTTGTTACCCACTGTCTATTATTTCCATTAGGGAGATTTAGTGCTGGGGTTTAAGTTATTATTATTATTATTATTATTATTATTACTATTATTACTATTATTTTTACTATTATTAAGTGAGTAATAATAAAAATATTATATAAATGTTTTTATCTATTTGTCATATGTAATACAAGAGAATTAAAATCAATGTTAAAATTCATTATATTTTCATGCCATATAGGTCAAAACTAAATATTGATTGACCAGTATAAAGTAATTTAAGAGGAGTATATGGTGAGTTAAGCTCTTTAAGTAAAATATGGATTGTCTGGAGGATATTGAAATATATAATAAATATAAAATATGTCTATTTTAAATAATTAACAGTTTCTTATAATGGATTATGTTGAAAAATTTATATAAAAATATGAATCTGTCAGATCTTATCAGGAAAAAGAATAATGTAAATGAATATCTCGTCTAACACGGTAAAATTGTTAATTATTAGTTTCTTTTTCCAGTCTAAATATTGAAACTAACTCAACAAAACACACAAGTTGAGTACTAGGTTTCAAGCTTACTTTAGCTATATTTTAAATTCATTTTATCATAGAATATACATAATTCTTAATATTTTTGGTGAGGATGAAAACATATTTAGTACTAAAAAGTTTCATACGCAAAGAATAAAACCCTAATTTAATTCAAACGATATTCCAAGTATTTTCTTATAGAACAAAATTTTAAAAAAAAGTCGTTTTCTTAAATCCAAGAGATTATTAATATAACTATCGTAACGCGGGTATAATGTATGACCATGAATAAAGAAAAAATATAACATAAAATTTAACTTAAGATAAAATTTGAAAAGATTTAGAATTTAATATGAAAAATGTCAAAGGCAGAGTTAAAATCTTCACTTCCAACTAACAACGTTGAAACTCGTGCTAGCTTAGAAATAAATAAATAAAAAATATTAATTTCTTAAGAGCCTCTGCACAGGCTTCCTCTCTGTGTGTGGGATCAAATCTGTCCAAATGAATATCTTATGTGATGAATTAGTTCGTCAAAAAAATATTTCACATATTTAATTTTTATTCCTAAAAAACCCTCTACTAGATTGTCATCACCTGATTATATCGAGTAGGTATGGACGAACAAAAAAAACAAAAAAAACAGAAAGATCTCCACAGTTGAATTCAAAGGATTAATAGGAGTAAAGAGTTAAGTTTGTCCCATATTACAAAATTACTTATTATTATTATAATAATTATTTTAAACATTGCAAACGATCTTCCCTCCGAAGTTATGTGAACGCACATAAAAGGTATTTGACAAGCACGATAACATATTGTGTTATGCCATTTGGGGACGAGTTTCGAAACACAGTTTAATCCAGTAAAAAAGAAAAAAATAGTTTTACAAATCATAAAAAGAATTATACTAGAGTGTAAATAACACAAGAAGCTTAAGGTTATATTTATCATTGCTATATGTACCTTGTTTGAAGTGTTACAGTTTTGTATAATAAATTAATCTACAATCAATTGTAAATATAAATTATGAATAAAATAGTAACATCAGCTGGTTTTGTTAATCACTATAAATCCAAATAAATCCCTTCGTCTCTAACTACTCTACATGATACGCTACCAGCACACCTGCCTTCGGAGAGAGTTGAGTTCATACGAAGTTCAAGGACACCTTTCCTTCGTGATCTTCAAATCTTCATTGCAATGTTTCAGTGATATATAGATCAATAAGTCTAGTTAATATCTTCACACATGCGGATGCGCATTTTGATTGCCATGGAAAGTTTCACAATGTCTGGGCATATTTAGTATATTTTATGAAAGGAATTGAATTTGTAAATTATTATTATAGTGACTATTGGAACTACCTTTAGAAATGGTCTGAAGTATCCTGATAACAATATGATGACAACTACTATGGGCACATTGTGGCTTCTGAGATCTTCAAAGCCTTATCAAGATCTTCAATTTGCGGTCTTATGTGACATTAAACATTCATTCCATAAAATAATAGATAGTAATATTTATTTCAATAGCATAACCAAGATAACAACATAAGCACAGTAATACATAAACATAAAAATACTTTAACAAAAACTTAAACGTTGACCTCAATGATTTATTATTTTTATTTTTGTCTCGCCTTGAACATGTCTAAAGTAGTAGAACTCTTCACCTTCTGAGGCAGAATATTATATTCCTTTCATACCATCTCAAATAAAGAAATTTTTGTGGACTCTTTATTTTTATTATTGAGATAGAAGTTATTTCTTTGCCTAGTATCATGTTTATGAATATCTGAATTTATTTTATTTTAATCGATCCCTTGAATAAGTTGGCATTAAGTTACTATAAATTTTGAAGATCAAACACAACATTTTAAATGTAGTCATGGTTACTGTATTCTCCCAACATAGCTAATTCAACATAGCATCAATGCTTGTATATTTGTTACATTTTAAAATAATCCGCATCGCCCTTTTCAGCAGTTTTTGTAGTCTTGATATGTCTGTAACTGACCAAATATATATTAGGCCACAATAATTAAAATTAGGCAAAACAATAATATTGTATCCAACTTATTTTGTTCAAGTTGATAAATCTACACCAACTCTTACAAAAAAAAATAGTTTTTTTTCACCAGGTAGTGTATTATACTATGAAAATTTAACTTTCTATCAATAACCATACAAAAATACTTAAATTCTGTCACAATTTCAATCACTTCATTACCTATCCTCAACAGCCTATTTTGAGACACAAAAGTCAAATAACTTATTTCTGTTGCAAGCACCATGCTCCTTGTTTTTGAAGTATTGATTTTTAACTTGTTAACAATCTCCAACGCATTTACAGCTTTAATTTCATAATTAAATATATCTATAGCAAGGCTTTGATCATAATCGGATACATAAATCAATGTGTCATCTGAAAGTATATGAATACTACACCCCTCCAAAACTGTTGGATAATTATTAACATAAATTACAAACAATTAAAATATACCCAAAACACTTCCCTGTGGCACACCAACCTAATTTTTGAAACCTTGGAGAAAATACAATCAACATATTTTGTGACCTGTGATCTATCTTCCAGATAATCCTTTATCCAACTCAACACATACCCCTTGAATCCATATTTGTCTAATTTTTTAACAAGAATATGCCTGTCTATAGTTTCAAATGCTGGTTTCAATATATAAACACAGCAGAGTCTGTCATGTTACACTCTAGGTTATTTTTCCATCCATTGATGACGTATTGTAGCGCAGACTCACATCAATGCTTTTTTCGAAAATCTGATTGATACTGAGCAAGTAAATTAGTTCGGTTACAAAACGCCATTAGTTTATAATAATTTATAGACTCTTATATAATTTCACGTATACACAACATAATAACTTGTCTATATTATTCTGCTTTACTAGTGCCAGACACATTTGGAGTGGGAACAAAAATGGTGGATGTTTCCAAACTTCTAGTAAAAATACATTGTCTTAAAGGTGTGTTGACTAAATGTAATAGAGAATAGCCCAATAAGTGTAAAGGTTCTTTCAGAATCTTAGAGCTAGCCCTTTTTGAATTCAGTGAGAGGACAACATTTTTGAGTTTGTTAATATTTATAGTATATAAAACTAAAGATTTTTCTTCTAAGATATGGATTAACTTTGATCTGAATCTTTGATTTCATAATTTGCGCAAAGTAATTTAAACATTAGAATGAATGGGTTATTTAAATTGTAGCATGTCACCTAAATCAAGATGACATCTACAAACAGTAATCCGCAAAAAATGCCAAACTACAATAAGGGAATCATAAGATTTTAGTTAAAACTTATGTATTTAGCAGAAATTTCCTTTTAATTCTACTTACATTACGAGGATGTTCCCGGATACGATCACCATGCTTTCTCTAACTGTTTTGCTAGCATGGCGGAAGCAAAGGCGTGGCAGTTTCAACGCACGTCTAACCTCTTGACCTCAACATCGAAGAAAGACCAGTCGGTCCTCGGTTCATCGCTAGCGATGCCACGAGCTACGACCACTATGCCCCTAGCGGACTTCCTTTGCAACTCTTTCTCCACAGTCCCTAAACTCCCTCCCCCTTTTGTTCCTATTCCATTGTTTACGATTCCCAATTTGTTAGTCAAGGAAAGATTATATAACGAGAGACTCCTAGGCTCACATTTTGTAGTTCATCACTTGTATATCTTCGAAGAAGGAAACTCTGCTCCAGAACCTGTAGAAGATACTGCTGATCATGACGGTTAGGTCGTGGGTGTCACCGCCTCGACGCCGAGGGAATCTCTTCTAATGATCCAAGTATTTTGTAATTTTCCAAGTCCTTCAGACTTATTGAGTTACTCCATATGACTATGTAAACTTTTCTTTTAGTCAAAGTTGACCAACTTATTTTGTACGTCCATCAGACGTGTTTACTTTGATCAAGTTGATCCCTTATATTTTGTCCTTCTGACGCTATGTTTTAGTCAGAGAGAGACTAAATTAAGTTGTACAGTACAGCTGATTTAATTTTCTGTTAATCAGAAGGTTTGATAGCATATGTTTACTATTTCAAATGGATATAGCTTAAATACAGGAGCCTTGATCTCTGTATAAAATAGGACCTAGGCTTTAGAGTCTTCTCATTCACAAGTTATTTATTCAGTATTATGTCCATAAGAATTCTCAATATTACATGACGCCGTGGACGTCATGCTCAAATGTTCATATTTTGTATGGCTAAAAGAAGGTTGTCTACCACCTTTATTTGAGGACCTAGTTAGGTCAGTATCTCATAACACCATAGATGGCATCTCTTTTTATGTAGTATTATTTTGGGTGCGCAAAGTGTGGAACACGGCAAAGTTTGTATGGTGGCCCACACAGATAGTATTTTCTTTTGCCCTTTGGTTGGCGATTCCTATGTTTTAGTATTTAATGTTGGAGTATACTAAACTTGAGGTTTACCACAGGCCGTGGGTAATGACATAAATGTCCTATTGAATGATCTGGCAGTTCCCACTGGGAAAGGACCGGACATAGTACTATTTAGTGTAGACACCTTGTTGCCCTTAGCAATTAACCGTTGTAATGGATAGTCCGTCCTTTTATAATATCTGAAACTGTTCTTTATTAATAGCGCAGCCAGCTAGTTAGGCTGGGAAAAAATGCTAACTAGGACGAGTTTTGGTTAATAACTCTAAAATTATAAGGTCTGTTGTCTCAACTTTATTTGTATCTAATTTACCTTGTTTTGTTCAGACACTTCTGGCGGAATTCAGGCGCTTGCCCAACTTTGTTGGAATCCAATAATCTCCGTTTACCTAACGTCCTTTTGACGGTTGCCGTGTCGTCTTGAACACGTATTCTCCCGAGCTACGGGAAGTTTATATAACTTTGCCAGTGTCAAATTTAATCTTGTTCATTTATGAAGCTCTAGTCTTTCTTACTTTCTATTTTTATTTACCTATTATAACCTGATTTCAATTTTTATGTTAATGAATTATAAACATATTTTTGTTACCTATTTAATTCTTTCTGTTATAAAGTATGTTTCTATCACTCACTCTCATGTATAAAAGTGTAACCACCCCGGTAGGAAGCTACAAAATGTCATATTTGCAGTTCTAAACTCCTTTAAAAAATAATTGGATACACCCAATAAAGCGAATGCAAAGTCAATAAACTCCCTAACTTTAGCTTCACCAAGAATAACCTAATTATAAAAGTATTTATCTAACATTCATACAAATTTTAAGAGAACCATTTTCCTTCTGGATTTCTAACAAACTCTCTAACAAAACTTTGTTTGTGTTCAATTATTTTGTGTTCAATAAAGGCTTGTTTATAATCAAATTTAGTAATCTTGTGTCCTATCTGTCAAACAGTCTTTATAAGTAGAGTATAAACCTCTATAAATGGTCATTTGTAAGGAGACTCAAATCCTCCTGGTACTTTTCCTACCATTTGGTTGAGTTCACTCTTATATATATTAAAATTATCTTCAATGAAGCCGAAATTGTATACCAATTGATCTCTTCTTGTTCTTTCTTGAAGATCTTTCAACAATCTTTGTCTTTGTGCAAACCAAAGTTTGAGAGAATATGTCACGTGAAAAATACAATTAATATTAATATCCTAATATCATATACTATAGATTATTATGGAGAGTAAATATTTAATTGAGAAAGAATATTGACACTTAGCAGTTTAGATAAATTAAAGCTACAATTTGAGTCATCATTTAAGAGTTCCAGTGCTATGCAATCTAATTGGTATGATGCGTGGGCTACATCATTTAATGTACTTAAGTTTTCAAATATAAGTTGAAAGTTCAAAACATGGAAACTTCCTCCAATTGTAACACACTGTATAATGCTGGTGTAGATTATTCACCAAGAACAGGCCATCGATCTTCGCTACACCAGGAGGATAATCGACATAGACACCTTGCATTGGGCTCTGGAATTTCTTAATTTTTCAAGCTTTATATGAAGCAAATTCATTGTAAGAAAGTGTTATCGCAATGGAATCTCCAACCCACAATTTGAAGGAGATTGTAGATGCTGAGTTATATGAGTTTTAGTGTCGTCGGTGACAATACTTGTTGCAAAATATTTAAATTGTCCATTTTCTAGATGAATACCTGAATTTATAGTATCCTTAATATTACCATTTGAAATTGTTCCATCTCATTGGCCAAGTTATTAGTAACGTCACTTGACGCCAGAAGTCATTAACTTTCAAACTTTTATATATATAATGGTTTAAATGAAACTGAATGGATCCAAATTAATTTGGAAATCATATGGGGATTTATTAAGGCACCCATTGATAGTCTCTCTAATGGTCAATAATGAATCTTGGCCAGGTGCCCTCCACCTTCGGGATGCTGTCGATAGTATTTTAAATATCCATCATTACCGTCGACGTAGCTCTTTTATATAATTATAACTATTTGTATTTTGCAGTTGAGCTTTACAGGATAGCAGTGAATTTTATATTCATCGTTGAATGCGAGTTTTGAGAAAAAAATATCTTCGAAAAATATCATATTTATTTGATTTAATCCCTTCGATCAATACTCTAAAACTTACCCTGTAATAATGTACACATTATATAAATACTGAATCGCAATAATTTAAATGGTTCCATTAATATAAGATAGTCTTACAGAACAACACTTTGTTTGATAAGTAGCAGAGATTTGATTTAATTTCAAGATATTATGTAAAAAGCGTAAAAAGAAATCGATGCATAGTTGAGAGATGATTTTTTTCTTTCACAATCGACCATTTGCGTGGCAATAAATACTGTACACAAAGTAATTTACTGCAATATTTATTTCTTATGAGAAATGCTCAATCAGTTCTCACTCGGCCAAGCCAACATACGATATAATCTTGATAAAATCTCACATGGAAATACTGTTTGTTATAAGTGCTTAAATTAATTATATATGATTAAATGTTATATAGAGTAGGTAGAACAATTTAGAAGAAAAGTTCAAACAAATTTTCTTTAGAGATGAGCTTTTATATCCAAACGATCAGTAGAAAACGTAGCATTTATATATGGTCTTGAATGAATAATGAAAACATAAAGACTTTGTTAATAGATTCATTATAGTGGTTTTTTCCTGTTTTATACAAAGAGTAAGTATTGTACCGTAATAGATAAAAATCCTCGTCTTGAGATTATGATGATCAAATCAAATCAAATAATTGGACTTTACATTATTATATCTGTCCCCATGTTTGTTTGTCCCTTTCTGGGCCTAACAAGAAATGGATCAATGGGTATTCAAACTTGATGTTTATAAGTTACATGGCTTTCCTCAACCTCAGAATTAATTATTATTTGGACCCAAGCCCTTAGACTGAGGGTATTTGATATATGGTAATTTTTCGGGGATTCCAAATTTTTCTAACATGGCCATAAGTATTTATTTTAAAATTGGTATCTAGAGTGTTTGAGCTGACAAATAACACTGTAAGCATATTTTACTATAGGTACATTATCTTTTAAGGAAAATTGCTGATTAACTTATTTAGAAAAAATTAATATTTTTGTATCTGGCTGAAATAGTTGAGGCAATGTAGTTAGACATGCCTACAGTGCCGATGTGGCAAAATTTTGGATCTTAGATGAATTAACTATTGATAATAAACCTATATAACCGTAACAGATATACAAAAACTAGTAATCAAATAAGGTTTTAAAAATAAAATCAAAAGATTCTATCAACACAAATAATTTTATTGTTACTTATACTTATTTAAATAAAACCAATCTACCGAATTAAATGAAATTCAAGATGGAGGTTCAACTTAAATAAAATTGAAAGCTCTAAGTAATACTTGTGTTGGTTGAACAACTAATAAATTTAAAAGCATCTATAATCTTTATACAACAAAAATAAGCACTATAAAATGTGTAAGCCTCTAGTTAGTTGATAGATAATATACATTGTGTATAAATTAATAATTCAATTTCCAACACTTTATGTGACGTGAAAATGACCTAGCTGATTTTGACAAACAAACATTTATTTTAATAGTTAGTGGTCTAGAATGTCGGCATAAATAGTAACCTTAAACTAAAATCCAATTTTTCTAAATAATTCGTCATATTTTCCTTCTGTTGGCGGTGTCATCTGTACAATAATACTTTGTTTACATCACCATGGAAACCATGATTTGTGTATAGTTGTAAAATTGGTAAATAAATTATTTATTTTTAGTTAAAAAAATATCAATTCGATTTTTATATGGTTGGTTAGGTGTAACGAATAAATGTAGAGATAGGAAAGGATTCGTTCTCAAATTCTTACCTTAATTTAAAGGGAGGAAATCTACGTTTAAATTCAAATTAAACACTTAGTGCTAAAAATCTTTATAAAGTCAATAGACTTTGACGAGTAATTTTTTAACTAGAAAGTGAAATGAGGACTTAATATATATTTTAAATAAAATAATTTTAGAATATATTTTAGTGAAACAATCTGAATCTGCCACGATCCATAAGTTTCAACAACAAGTTAATCAATCAGAATAATCCAAGAGATCAATCTGAAAATGCCAACAAAATCTATACTAGATAAGAAAAGTTATATTTTATGTTTGTATATTTTATATGATTGTGCTACCGCTAAATAATATAATTATAGCTATTATATTTTAGGTAAAAAGCAATGACATGATTTTATTGCATTAAAAAGGACTATGTCATGTTCTAAAAATGTTCAAGGGCCCTACTGATGTGAAATGATTGATGTACTTTTATTTATTAGAATTTGGCCCATACTAATCAAAGATTTCCAAATTGGCAATAACAAAACTGGATATAAATCAGTCATCAGTTTGTAAAAAAGCGATGTACAAAAAATAAATGTCAATGTCCTTTAGTAAATACGAAGTTTAATGTATAATATGTATATATTGGTTCACTCCATTTCTATCAAGGAAACTGTCAATTCTGTATTATTATATAATATTTCAGGGAATATATTTTATATTTCAGTGTTATAATTCATTGTTTGCTCATTGTTTCTACTTTAAATAATGGCATTGTTTAGCATTCCAAGTTTTTCTAAATATGTTTGTTTCAGCGTGTATATTTAGATACAGTCCAATTTCGATTCTACGACCCCGGGAATAACGTCCCTCTCGAAGTAACGACTCTTTTTTGAGGAACCGTGAAAAATGTGGAAAAAATTGTCGAAAGTTTTAAGGAAATCGGCTGGGAAATGTGTTTGTTGCACTTATTTATGTCACTAAGCTGCGATTATTTTTGTGAGAGCTTTATTACTAGAAATTGGGGTAGGTCAGGTATAAAAATAGATACCACCCCATCAGTGCCAGCCAATAGCACTTGACTTTATCCACCCCCTCCCACAAGCAAGGCAATGTTTCTTCCCGTGCGACTCTCGCTACATCACGCGCCAGTCTTTTTTGCTATTGATATTTCTATTCTCGATTTGGTTGCATTTTTTGTTTGATTTTGTGAAAGATTTTTGACTAGCCACGCTATTGTTTAACATTGTTATTTCGATTTGGTTACGTGTTTGGTTTCATTATGGGATCGATTTTTGACGACCCACGCTATTTTTTCTATTTGATACGAGCTTACAATTTCGACGAAATGAGTGCTAAGAGGTGCTTCTTGACCAGGAAGTGAATGAGAAGAAGATTACAAAGACGGAGAATGCGTGGCGATATGGTATCCCAAAGTCGAAACTTTTCACATGTCTCAAAATGAGAAAAGAAATTTTGAACACAGTTCAGAAGGAAGGCCACAACGTAAAGGCCAGAAATTTTAAGGGTGTGACGCATGCGAATCTGAATCAAGTTATGCTGGAGTGGTTCAGCCAGCATAGAGCGCAAAACTTGCCTATAAACGAACCGATGATGCAGAGGAAGGCCGATGAATTTTCTCTGAAGTTGGGTATAGAAAACTAAGTGTTCAATTGGGTGAATAGAGCGTTTCAAATTGCATCACAACATATCCAGCCACAAGGTCGTTGGTGAAAGCGCATTGGCTAACCCAACACCTGTGAGGGAGTGGATGCCCTTGCTTCGAAACATCCTTAGGCGCTATCAGCCTCAAAATGTATACAACACTGACGAACTGGGGATGTTCCATAAGCTCATGCCAAATCACACTCTTATTGTGAAAGGGGTTAAGTGCAAGGGTGCGAAAAGGAGCAAGGAGCGCCTCACCATCCTGCTGTGCTGCAACATGGACGGTAGCGATAAGATGAACCACAACATGATCGGGAAGTTCAAGAAACTCCAAGGTTTCAAGGACAACATCCTGCCTTGTGACTCTAATTTTAATAAGAAGGCATGGATGAACTCGGGGCTGTTCACGAGGTGGCTTCAAGGCTTCGATTCCAAGATGTACACCACAAATATAAAAGTCGTGCTCTTCGTCGATAACAGCCCCGACTTTTTTACATAGTCTTTGAGTGATATTGTGCGCGATACGGATATTCAGAGCGATACAAGAGGATTACGATCGGCCGACGTCCAACCGGACATCTCAGCTGAGTCCCCGGCCTATTCTGAACAGACGGTGAATCCACTGAAATTCTTCATAGAAACTGTGAGCATTCTACAAAGTTGAATAAACTTTGACAAACAAGACTCTCGTGATATAGTGACAAACAAATACTACCAAATTAACAAAAACTACATAAAGTATTGTCGCCCCATTTTAGGGCCAACAACAAAATAACTTGGACAAACACACTGACAACGTGCGAGTTCAATAGAAAATACAACTAGCCCAGGATCTATCCAGGGATATTGACATTGATTCAGAACTATCAAACGAAGATATGGGCGACAACAATGATTTTGTTGCAGCTACTATACTAAAAAGGAAACTTTTATTCAAAGCTAAAGAAGACAAACCAACCAAAGAAATCAGGGTGTCAAACAAATTTGAAACACTATCAGACAATGAACAGACAATGGAAACCTCAGACATACCAAGTACAAGCACAAAGGGTAATACCGCAGAAGTTCAGAAAACCAAACCTAAGATTCCACGCATAGTCATCGCAGGGACGGCCAACTATTCAAATATTGTTAAGACGATGAAGACATCCATGGTAGGGACCTTCAAATTTTTTACATACAAGATGGCCTGAAAATTCACACAACCTTGATAGAAGACTTTAAAGCACAACAAACACTACTTAAGAAGACAGGACAAGAATATCACACATACACAATGCCAAGGGACAAACCCCTTAAAATTTTAATAAAAGGCCTCCCACCAAATATGCCAGTTGAAGACATTAAGGACGAACTAGAGTCACTAGGATATACCGCAACTGACGTGCATCAGTTCACATCACGGACACACAATGAAAATAGCTTACAGGACAATTTCAAACTTCTACCGATCTTTGTATGCACTCTCACAAGAACTGACAAAAACGTTCAACTATTTCAAGAAACTTATCTGAACAACACCAGGGTGAAAATAGAACACTTCATACAGCCCCATAACTTCATTCTACAATGCCATAGATGCCATAAATTTGGTCATTCAAAAAATAACTGTTCAAACAACCCTAGGTGCGTTAAATGTTTAATACCCCATTTGACCTCAGATTGTCAGAGGAAAGACACTTCCACCCCTGCAAGCTGTGTTAATTGCGGAGGCAAGCACACAGCTAACTATACAAAATGACCTGCATACGAAAAACATATCGAAAAGAAAATTGAGCAAAGGCAACAGAAGAACGAAAAATCTTTTACATACACTCAAACGGTGATTTCAATTAATAAGGACTTCCCTACATTACCTCAAAAAACAGCGACACCTATAAACACCAACTCAACACAACGCACCTACAAAGACACTTTAATCAATAGAAGAGAAGACTCACATCAACAGAAGGATTAGGGAAAAACTTCTTCAATAGATTTCAAGGAAATAATAAACATTTTTACAGAACTGGATATATGTGGATTACTGAAACACCTAAGACCGTATCTAGCAAAAATAAGTCAGGCAGAGGACAAGACTACAAAATTAATGATACTTTTAGAAGCAGCCACTGACTATTACTTTAGTGGCAATGTCGAATAAAAATCTTATGACGCAAAAAGACCAGCTCAGGATATTAGTATGGAATGCTAATGGGATACTACAGCAGGCCCAAAAATTTGAGCACTTATTACGAACATACGGGATTGACATTGCACTAATGTGCGAAACCCATCTACAGGAAACCAAACGACTTCACATCTTAGGTTACAGCATTTACCGAACCGACAGAAATCATAACAGGGAGGGTGGGACATCTGTCTTAGTCAAGAACTACCTCCCGCACTACAGAGCTGATATCCAGGACATCGATAACCTCCAGGCCACGGCAGTAGGCATAAATACAAAGAAGGGACCTATTATTTTTGTGGCTGTATATAACCCTCCGAACAAGACTCTTCTTAAACGCGATCTTGACCAAGTTACGGTAACCGTCAACTACCTACTAGGTGGAGATCTAAACAGTAAAAATACATTATGAAACTGCCGGATGACGAACAGAAACGGACGGATACTAGAGGAACACTCCAACGAGACCGGCTATAATGTGCTAGCACCAGAATCACCAACATTCTATCCCGGAAACCATCTTCATCGACCCGACATCCTCGACATAGTTCTAACCAACCTAAGAAAATCACCATAAATCTTATAAGTACTCCAAGAACTTGATTCCGACCATAATCCATTACTTTGCGAATGGGATGTTAACATAGATCGCCAAACAAATTAGCACAAACCGACTACAAAGACAACTGATTGAGTAAAATACAAAACCGACCTACAAGAATTGCTCCCGAGGAATTTACAAATAGAAACAGAAGAAGATGTTGAGGTGGCCATAGAACTATTTACGACTACATTACAAGAAACCTACAAAACTCACACCACGACTTCACAGAAAAATCAAGACCTGAAGACCGACCACCCAGAATTAATCTATATGTTAGCGCTTAAAAGGGAAGCACGTAGAGATTGGCAGAGACTGAGAATACCGCAAGTGAGAGCCAAATACAACAGACTGAAAGGAATAGTTAAAAGAATGGTCAACCAAATAAGAAGAAACAATTGGAATACATTCATCACGGAAACAGCCACAAACCTTCAGAAAACGTGGAAGTTAACAAAAATACTTAAAGATCAATTTAAGCCAAACCAAAATCAAGAGGTAGTTTTCAATAGAGACGTCATCAGAACTGTAAATGAATTCATAGACAGATCAATAGCAGAGACACCAGCACCAATCACCGAACACGAACTTCAAGCTTCTATTAAAACACTTATACAGAACAAAGCACCGGGACTTGGCGACATCGAGAATGAGATGTTAAAAAATCTTACGACAAATTGCAATAGTTCACCTGACCCAAATACTAAATGCAGCCCTCAGACTTGTTAACTTCCCAAATACCTGTAAAAATGCCAAAGTAATCACCATACCTAAGCCAGGAAAGAATGGCATCTTCCCCCAAAACAGACGACCAATAAGTTTGCTCAACACGACTGGAAAACTATTTAAATCGCTCATTCTAAAAAGATTAAAACACCATACAGATAACAACAAGATAATCCCCGACCTACAATTTGGTTTCAAGAGACAACACTCGACCATTCATCCGCTACTTAACTTCATTGAAGACGCCACAGAATGCTTCAACCAACGAGATAACCTGATAGTCATATTCCTAGATGTGGAAATAGCGTTTGATAAAGTGTGGCATTATGGACTTATTCATAACATGATAAACTATAACTTTCCACAAGGTGATATACAACTAACCAGAAACTACCTGAAAGCTCGAGTATTCCAAGTTTACATCGAGGGCACACTGTCAGGGAGAGTGCAAGTAAAGGCGGGAGTACCGCAAGGGTCAGTGCTAGCTCCCTTCTTGTACAATATATACGTTGCAGACGTTCCAACGAAACCAAGAAAAACCGTAAGACTATTTGCAGATGATACGTTGATCTACACCAAGGAAAGAAACATTTACTACGCTGCATTAGCAATACAACGGTACCTGAAGATGTTTGAATCATGGCTTTCCAAATGGAGGATCAAAGTGAATACCGCAAAATCTACGGCACTTGTTGTAACAAGAAGAAGACTATTACAATCAGAAAACTTCACTCTCTATCAGGAAGAAATACCATTCAAGAATGAAACTAAATACCTTGGTATAAATATCGACAGGAGACTCACATGGGCGAGGCACATCGAAGAAACAAACAAAAAAGCGAAGGCAGTTTTTATTCAATTATATCCACTCCTGAAAGGACAGCAACTAAACCAACAAACCAACTGATAATCTACAAGAGTGTGATACAGCCTATTATCATCTACGGCTGTGTAGAATGGGGCTACGCAGCCAAGTCACACGTTAACAAATTACAGACAATACAATATAGGATACTAAGGTTGATAACGGGAGTAGATATAAGAACAAGGACCGATAACCTCCACAACATGACGAACTGCAAGACACTCATAGAAATCTTTAAGGAGAGAAGAAACAAGTTTTATGATCAATGTGGAACTCATGAAAATCCAATTATCAGATCACAGGGCAACTATGATTCACATGAAGCAAGGTCCTACAAACGTCCAAGACTGTAGTAAAAAGAAATATATATAAAAAAAACCAAAACCATACCTTCCTGATCCCAATAAAATAAAATCTTTCACTTCACACGAAAACAATATCATCCACAATCTCATAATCATTTTTCATCACTCATAAAGTGTAAAATGTACTAATAAACAATGTATATCTTACAGCTATTCATAAGGTACCAAGTCATGTATTTTTAAAATTCATGCAATGAGGATAAGGGTCTGCGAAAGCAACCTGTAACTCGCATAACAAATCAGCCAAAGCTTCCTTCGCTTGTCGTTGAATCTAATGGCTAGTGAGGAGGTAATGGCAACAGAGGAAGCCCGATAACTGCCCCATACCTCCTGCTCTCAACAAACTCAGGAATTTCGAGCTGGTGTTTCAGCATGCTTCAGCCCATGGACTGGGGGATGACCCAGCAAGTGAAGCTGAAGTCCCTCGAACCGCTTGTGCGGAGTATCCGTGGAATCTCGACATGGGCAAGGAGGTCAAAAAGTGGGACGTGTTCAGGGCCGTGGGGGTAATCGTTGCCATTTGGAGGGCCTTGAGACCAGTGGTAATCGCCAACTGTCTCCAACACGGCCACTTTGTCCTATGAGTCAACGAAGAGACTGCAGTCTATGTTCTTCCCACCGCTGTCAGCGCCGAATGACCCACCACCAGTGGACGCCAATTCTCAGCCAGGCCCCTACACGGAACCGCAGCCTGGCTCATCAACAGCACCTTCGTCTGCCCCCCTGACTTTCACTCGGTTGTGCAACGAGGAAACATGACAGAGATTAGCCCAAGACTGCACGTATGAGGAGTAGATACCAGCAGACGATGACATCACAGTTTGGGGCACCCTCGATGATGGCGATATAATCAGGGAACAGCAGGAGTCTAGCGATGAAGAGGGGGAGGAAAAAATAGAAGAAGAGCCTGTAGACATCCCCACAACGAAAGCTGTTCTGAAAGCTGGGGACGTCTACTCAAGAGCACTTAAGCGCCAGGGTGCTAGCGAAGAGCTGTGGTTCCAGTTCTATAATGTGAGAGACTTCGTCGAGCAAATTGGCGCTAAAAAGAAGCAGGCCTCCATAATGGACTTCATTAAGAAATAGATAGTTTTTTCATGTTTTGTGTAAAAAATGCCATTTTTGCGTATGAGGGTTGGGGGTAGAACAAAATCGGTTAAAATTCCATTAACGACCCCTTCGAAATAACGGCCCTGTTCCAGGGAACCGTGAAAGGTCGTAAAATTGAGAGTTTATTGTAGAATACTTCTTTCATAAAATTGTATAAAATATTTAAATTATATCAATACTAAAGATAAAAAAATAATTCTAGACAACAATATAAAATTGTATTTAGTGCATTATTATAAGAAATATCCTTTTTGTCAATTTTTGTCAATTACTTAGAAGAATAAGAACAGTTATGTTTTACTAATTCAAATATTTTAATTTTGTTGTGTTAGATTTAAATTAATAAATATTATATTTTAATTTTTACTTTCTCGCTATCTTACAGGTAGAGAAATTATTGTGATCGTCAAAAATCGAACTCGAAATTTTGATGAATCTTGACGTTTCATGACTCCCTGAATCCGTAAAAGTGATTTTTGAATTTCCGTCTGTCTGTCTATCTGTCTGTACCTCCGACTAGACCCTAAACTATTTTACCGGCTGGCCTAAAGCTTGATATCTAGGATTTTTTAGGGTTGTCCCGAGGGATTTTTGGAATTGGATATCTACCCCTAAAATTAAGGGTAGTTTACTGAAGGGTGAAAAAAGAAAAAATCAATTTCCTCAAAATCGGCTCTAACGATTTTGATTAAATTTCATTTCTTAACATTTATAAATATTACAAACCAATTGGCTACTCTCAATATTTTGGCAAAATGACTTTAAGGACTCCGGTCGTATGCGTAAATTCTCATTTTTTATCATATCTCCGAAACTATTTGAGATATGAAATAACGTATCGTAACAAATATGTATATCTATTAATAATATAAATATTTTATTAGAAACATATTTTTATAAAACAAATAACTTTCAAGCTATACGCAAATATCTTTTATTTTTTATTTTTCGAACACTAAAGGTTAAGTATTGCGACCGTAAAAAAAATCTAACCTGAAACGTTGATGGATGTCGTCATCTCATGACCCCCCGAACCCTTAAAAATGGTCTTTGCAATGCCGTCTGTCGGTGTGCCTGTTAAAACTTAACATTAAGAGTAGTTTTATAAAGGGCGAAAAGAGAAAAAATCTATTTTCTCAAAATCGGCTATAATGATTTTGATTAAAATTCGTATCTGGTCGTTTATTAAGATTATAAATAAACTGGCTATTTTCATTTTCCCATGAAAACTACTTTTAGGATACCTTACAGAAGCGGAAATTTCCGTATCTCTGCAACTATTTAAGATACTAAATAACGTATCATTGCAAAATTGTAGTACTATTAAAAATAAATATTGTATACGAAATACATTTTTATAAAACCAACAGTTTCTGAGATATTGGCAAATATATTAATACAATTTTGTAAGCTTTAGTTGTAAATATAGACTACTTAAGTTTTAACGCGATAATTTTCCGAAGTCATAGAGTAATTAAATATAAGTCTCTCAAAAAGTTTATATTATTTTTCCTTAAACCCTTAGGAGAAATGTTTGTACAGCAATGATCTATCTCCATTTTAGACTCAATAGTCAATATTTACATTTTTTATTGGTCAAAATTTATAAATGAGGAATTTAATATCAATGCACTGTCCTGAAGATGTACAACACCTAATAAAATGTCGATCGGAAGTCGAAATTTTAATGCGAAGTGTTGACCCTTGTGGACCCAATATTAATCTTTTTTATTGGTCCAAACATACACATGAGGACATTTATTCTTTAAAAAAAATATAAAATTTAAAACTGGGACTCAAAAAATGTTTTACATAAGTATAGTGTAATTTATGTTTGGTTTGCTAGTGTATATTATTTAGTTTCACATATATTACAAGTTATGAGTTAATATCTCTATTTTTAAACAGTAGATCGAGAAAGTCCTTGCGGGGTTCCGTATAGCTATTAAATAATAACCTTGTAAATTGTTCATTTGTGTTCTCTTTTAATTTTCTTAAGGTACAGGAAAATGTTTTATTTTGTATCCATGGTTTCCCTACTTGCCCATAGAAAGATTTATTGGGCACTGTTAGTGAGATGAAATTGTTTCCATTATCTGATCCCCCAGTGGTCGCAAGAGAAGGGCAGTCGTGACGAGGAAAAGTAAGATACTTTTAACTTTTAACTTAATTCAGTTTGGAATATAAATAGTTTTGTCACAATAATAATAATAATAATAATAACAACAAATTTAATCGGTGATTGTAAAAAGTATAACATTTAATAAATATGGTAAAATAAACTGAGATAGCCATCCATAGATTTTTATAAGCTATCTAATGAATTAAAAAGGTGAATATTTTCGTCTCACTTCATGTTTAAAATCGGTATAGAAGTTTTCGTTGCGGGCAAGAATGATAAGATTCCTGGAATGTTAAGGCGAATAGGGCATGACAATTACTATTTCCAAATTGTAATTTTGAAAAATCTTATAAAAGTGATCAAAAATGTAAAAAACCATTTTAATTTTTTTTATATTTGCTATGGAATGTTAAAGCATTTGAACATGGTTTAATACTAATAAACACCACACATATATTATTCCGTTTAAACTCTTGAAAATTAATATAAAATACGTTAACATATTGTGTATGATGATGAACTAATTAAATTTGCAAATAACCAAAAGTTTTTACTTTATTTTTTAATTACAAACTCAAGTTTTATTTTCTAGAATAATACATATAGTTTTGATGGGGTAATATATTTTATCGGTTAGTTTGATTGTTTTGTTTAATGTGTTAACCAAATAAACAAGTTGGTTTATTAATTAGTTTTAGTTTTAATATTTACAGTTATACTACGGTAGTGGAGTTGTTTTTTTGACCATTGGCTCAACGTGACCCAGACTGACCCTCAGGTCATATTGCAAAGCGGCCCATTATAGCTAGAATATGGCGATCCTTTCATCAGTCACAGCATCTCAGTGGAGCTTCCACCTCATTATACAAAAACTTGGAGTAGTTTTCTTTTGACGTTTTACCTCATTCGCCAATCACAAGAAACTGTACAGAAGTGAAAGTTTAGTTAGAAATAATGTATAATAATTATCAAATCCTGCACATGCGCACACATTTATGTTTATAGCGAAAATTCTGACCTTGAATGAGCCGAGAAAAAGTTATGACTGGAAGCGATCGACGTTTTAATTTGGGTCTACCCTATGGCAAACTAAACTAGAGCTCAAAACTAAAAGGGATGTCAAGTCGCAAAGCCGGTAATAATAAACGAATCAACAGTGATCTTGTAAAACTTTTATTAATAACACTGGTATATGGTTATAGATATTATCAAATTGTGTTCTCCTTTGAAAACATATGATATATATAATATAATATATTATATATAAAACTATATTCACTAAATTATTCCTTATGTAATTATAAATAGAATATTATAAATTTGACGCTCCCTTAGTAAGAATAAAAAAAATTAAATAGCCTCTCAGGAACAAAAAGTAAACATATATTTTAATTTACATTTTTTCACTCATTCTTTTTATATATTTTTAGGTTTATTTCTTTGTTTCTTCAAAATTGACTTTAGTAAAATTTTAACTGCGTATTTTGCATTATGAATAGCGGCTGGATAAAATATTTAGAAATCATCTAGTTTTGTAAACGTAAATATTGTAATGACACTTTTTACAATCAAAACCAGAATTTAATTCATTAAAAAAATAATTGTTTATATGATACGTTTGATTTAGTTTAATTCAAAAATAAATGTAAAATGTTAAAAATAAAGACATGTTTCTGTAACGCATTTAACAATACATATGCAAAACATGATTTAATACTCTATTTTAGAAAGACCAGCCTGATATAAGGAAGAGTAACTTGACAACAAATACAACTTATGATAATAATAATAATATCACATAACACATCAATCAAATATAATGTATATACCTGCAAAATTATTAATATTGCATTCATTATTAATGACAATTATATATTAGTAGAGAATATAGGGAGTCTCAGGTTGTGAAATTTTCGTTGTACCAATAAATCCAAGTATTTAATTACATGAATGTACGTTATTAATTATATTAACATAATGTTTAAAATATAATATATTTTGTAATATAAAAACTTGGCAGCCTAGTTCCTCTTGTTTCCCACAAGAACTTTTCTCTTAATTACTTCCCTAAATGACACAGGAGACCACAACTGACTACATAAACTGATAACAATGGTGAACGGATAATCATTAGTGATTAACGTTACTGTACCTTGGTCTTGTTCATCTTTATACAGTCCTGAAGAGCATTCATTTCACTAAAGTAAATACGTCACAGTCGGACTCTCATAAAGATCAAGACAATAAAAGAAGGCTGCTAGACTATACAAGTATGCCAACTTTGAGTATTTACTTACCATCTATCAGGTTAGCTAAATATTGTATAACGATAAATTAGCCTTTAAGTGTGTGTAAGCTCAAAAAGAGCTGAGTTTGTGAAGGTTTTTTTGATTTAATGTAAATAATATGTGAGGTATTATACTGCAATTTAAAACAATAAATCAATACAAAAAATATATTTAAATATTCCTAATTGTCGTTATATCAGAGAGCATGTCCATTTTTTTAATTATTCCTTGCCTTCTAGAGTAAAAAGGGAGCAGAATAAACAAAAGAAGGAAAGGCGAAGATTGTTATTGAATTTATCGGAAATAGGCTAAGATTTTCTTTTTGTGTGATGTCAGCCAATTACCAAATAGTGATATTTTTCCGACATCGAGTGGAATTTGAGTACATCAAAAGTTATGTGACAGTTTCTTCTTCAATTAGAAGTAGTTTTCACCTTTCGACAATGGTTTGCAAAACCTACAGATTTAAGGTGAACTGGGAATAATTATTTTTGGTCTAGAGTTAATTTCAACAAGATATTCATTTGGACTAGATTATTACCTTTCATCTGCAAAAATCCCAGTTTTCTTTAACCTCATAATTTCAATAACCTATTTCCAAACAAAGCGTGAACTCAGGACTTTAAGTCTTATTTCTTTTTATGTGCATCAAACATTGGATTATAATAAAAGTGTTTAATTATATCAACTTAAAATATATTGCTATAACTGGAAAAGACATTAAATAACAAAAGCAGCTGTTTTTATTTAGTTTTTGTTGTTAAATATTTAACTTTCATTTTATGGTTTTTTTCCACTAATATTAATTTTGGAGTTTTTGGCTAGTCGTAATACAAATGGAAGATATATTCATTTAATTATAATCAGATTTCTAATCAAGTATAAAACCAAATAAAATATTATATTATCAAATGGATAATATAATATTATTAGTTTTGTTCATTTAATTTCATCAAAGTTGATTAATATTAAGAATTAATAGCCAGAGCTATTATTTATGCTTATTAGTGGGAATTACTCCATCTAGATATCATATTCTGAAAATTGAAAAATGACACCTGGACACGGGAATCGAACCCGAATCCGTAACTAAGCCAGAGGTCCCGGGTTCGATTCCCGTGTCCAGGTGTCATTTTTCAATTTTCATAAGTTGATTAATATGTTTTAAAATTTTGTCTATATATGGTTCAGCCGTCTCTAGATGGTGAAGAACTTTTAACTATTTTAAGAATAATTATCATTTATTGTATAGACTAGAAAGTTGTATTTTATTATTATTTACAATATGTCTCCTAGTGATATTTTCCATTCTGTACTTTTCTTCATCATTTTAAAGAATGCTGAGTAGTAGGATACAGGTAAGAAGGTTGTAGTTTAGGAGTCAATTTTAATCATTTGCCAGGAGCACACATGCAATTATCGGTTATGTAACAGTTGTGTAATAGTTTGGTTGCGTGGGTACTACCATGGGTTTATATGTCAACATACACACATGCAACTGATATCCAGCTATAAATCTGACCAACCAAACAGTTTGTATTTTGTAACAAATTAATCGATTGCGCAGCCTTGCAATCGATTTGTGTCGTACATGTTTAAACAGATGTGAGTCCACTTGCAACCTTAGAGTTGGATTAGTGAATTATTATTATTATTATTATTATTATTATTATTATCATCATCATCATTATTTTCACTATCTTAAGGTAACTGAAAGTTTTCCTGTTGGAGAGATGGCCTCCACTTAGCATCTTGGTAAGTGATGTAAGGCTGTATTAGATCCAGAAGTTCATCAAAGATGCCGACACACACACGATAATAACTAAAAAAATTCTCCGGATGAGCTCGTAAATCTGAATGTAGTTTATGAAACTGTCCTTTCACCAAACGTTGGTTCGTGATTGTATGTACCCAATATCGCCCCTTAGCTCCAATTTTATTCCTTCTTCTCAATTTAAGAGCACATGTTTTAACGGAATATTTAGTTGCATTGTTTGATGTTAGTTGCAAATGTGTGCGCGGTTTACGCATTGGCGTATCAAACTGTTGTGCAACTATTGCACGACTGATGGTTGCATGTGTGTCCCTGACCTTGTACTAACCGGGCAAATATCAGCTAAATTTGGTTATTTATTAAATAGTTGACTCCCAGGGCATATAGTGTATGATGGCTTATTGCTCTTCTCAGTGTCTGCTAATAGGGGAGGAGACTTTGGGGGAGTTGATTACTAATGGGATTTCTTAATGTTTATATTTATTTATGTATTTAATGTATGTTTTATGTACGTGGTCCACATCTTTTTTGTAATAAGATAGGATCAAATTGTAAATGGTTATTTTGAGATGGCAGTCTTTTATGGCAAGCGTGTAAGTCAAAAATAAATGCTCTTTCACAATCGTACTTTCTCTTATAGCCAACTATAGTTTGTAACAAAATTTACAAATATAATAAGTTTTCCTTAATTTTTTCTCAAAAATAAAAACCTTTTATTTTATTTATAAAAATTACTAAATTATTTGTATTTGTAGATAAAAAAATATATTAAATAGTAAGTAAAACCATTTTTAGATACCCATTTTGAACTAAATCCTTAGTCCATTTTCAAACAATTGATATTTTTTTAATCTTCCATTTGTAGAATACAATTAAATTGATTAATTTAAAAAAATAAACAATCTATTACAGTGTAAAATAATTCCAATGTACAAAAAATTTGAAAAATATCTTTACAGCTATTTTATATTTACAATTTTACATAAATCAGTATTAGGTAAACTATTCTGAATTAGATTATCTCTGAAAGATAAAAAATATAAACTTTTTTTTTAATCGTTCAAGAGACTTCCGAATTTTTTATTTACAATACTTCTTTAGCAAATTTTCCCATATTGAAGAATAAAGGGTATTTTTTACCTTTAAAACACCATGCAGATCTCAATTTTAAACAAAATGTTTAAAGCTGTTTTAAAGACATTTTATTATTTCTAAAAACGTGCGCTGAAATTAAACTACAGTTGATTCCAGGGCAAGTACAAAATAAATACTTAAGCGAGGTTTACAATTTGACATAAAAAATTAAGTTTGAAATAAATTCACTATTAAAAATAAGTTTGATTCAATTGCTAAGATAAATTATTATTATCATCTTTACCATGCACATTGCATTTAAAAGAACCTGGTTCAAATAGTCAGTAAAAAAAAACAAAGATCAAAATATAATCTTTATGAAAGTGTGTTTCAAAAGTGGCAGACTTGCAACTGGTAGAAAAAAAAAGAATTGTGGTTTTTTGAGCCCCCTACAATATTTATTTTTAAAATATTGTGGTTTTATTTTGTATAATTACTTAAATTAATAAGTCACAATATAAATCTACAACAAAATTGTACGATTTTTGTTATAATTTGTTTAGATACATCGAAACAGTATTTTGAATTGTAAGATTTTACTTATAATAACACAATGCATATAAAATTTATACATATTGGATCTTAATACAATCTGAAAAATGGATGAATCCAAGTGAATTGAAAATCATTATAACTATGAACTTAATATGTAAAAATTATAAACAGCAATTATACATTATTCAGAAATAAAACCTAAACAAGGGGTAGAAAAAAAGGACGCCTCAAGTACTTATAGATTCCTGTGGGTGTATTGAAGGACGTCTAGGCTCGGTCTTGTGAGTGTACAGTAATAACATTGTATCCTGTCTTCAAATAAAGTACCGTGACACTATCCTAATCCGTCAATAGTCTCTACTATGTTTTGTAATGGATAGATATCAGGTGTAGTCACAACATGCTTGTATACAAACACCTATATATATCCTTCCCATTTGTTCATTTCAATTGGGGCTGTTCTCTTGTTTTAGTAAGCTTTGCTGCTAACTGCTCTTCATCTAGGTCTTGTACATGTTTTTGCTTGCTATGAGGTATTCTATAGGTCCTCTCTGTTATTGGTCTGGAACTTCCTGGGTAAGTCCTACGCTGGGTCAATGGTGTGATGGATGGATTTGTTCAATCTCTAAATATCTCTCGATAACTTTTCAAAATAAGTTCTATTTTTAATATTTATTATGGCAATAGATTTTCTGTTTTATTGGAAAATACCATTTATATTTGACAACCTCCTTAGTGGATTCATAAACTTATTATTATTAGTGGTTCTGTCTTACGACTGGTCCATTCCGTTTGTCAGTGAAACTTAGACCTCCAATGCACGATGTCCTTTGCCTCCTCCTCCATAATTTTATTATTCCTTCAAGTCATCTAGTATGTCAATTCTCCTTCTTCCTAAGCTCCTCTTTCCCTCAACCTTTCCTTCTATGACGTCTTACAGAAGACAATTCCTTCTAATAATGTGTCTGATCCAGTTTATTTGCACTGAAGAATCACATCAAAAATTGTTCTCTTCTCGCGCACTGTTATCGGGAATTCTTCATTTGTCACCCTGTCTGCCCAAGTATTCTCCAGCATCATATTTTAAGGCTCTCCAACTATTTCTTTTCCATCTTCCTAAGAGTCCAAGTTTCTGCTCCTTACAGTGTGATGCTCTAAGTTTAGCATTTCAACAGTTTCTTCCTGAGTTCCAAACTCAACTTGCTGGTCAGCAATAACCACTTCTTGTTGAAAGATTCCTCGGCCATGGCGTTCCTCGACCTAGTTTATTTAATGCAGTAGGCATCCTTCGTTAGCAGACTTTCCAGGGAGTTATCTACGTTTTCCAACTCCTGGTTTTCAATTTTGATTTTCAGCGGCTCTTCATTTTTTGAAATTGCGATAACTTTTAACTTCTCATTGTTGATATCTATGGCATATATTCTCCCTATCTCAAATAGATGGTCCATCATTTCCTGCAACTCTTCTTTATTTCTTGCCAACAATGTTAGATCATCTAAATATTTTACTGTGTTAATTACGCGTCCTCCGATCCTAAAATTGTCATGCCCCTCTAGGTATTTCCTTACCAGCCACTCTCCATATGTCCCTCTAGTGGAGTCCAATCTTATTGAGTATCTCCATCAGTTTCTTCCATTTCACTCTATCAAAAACCTTCTGCCAGTCTATGAAACCAATGTAGACTTATTTCTTGACTTCCATCACACTTTCTGAAATTATTCTCATCATACTGGTGGCATCTCTGGTTCCTTTCCCTTTTCTGGATCTAAATTGGTCTTCTTCCAACACACTTTCTACTTTCTTTTCCATTTTCCTGTTGAGTATTCTTGCCAAGGTATTCCCCACATGAGAGATGAGGCTGATGGTCCTGTGGTCACGGCATTTCTTGGCCTTCACCAAATCTCTGCTTTATAAACATCAATACGGATTCCGTCTCTCCTAAAATACTACCAATTCAGCCATATCGCTTTATTAGTGAATTACAAACCTCAATTGATAGAGGTAAAAACGCTGAAGCTATATTTGTTGACTTGTGTAACGCTTTGGACACCGTAGATCAATACTTTTAAAAAAACTTTATTTTATGAAAACAAGAGAATTAACACACAAGCTCTTATCAAATTATTTAGCAAATAGATATCAAGTTGTTAAAATAAATGAATCCAAGAGGGACCTTAGATTTGTTAAGACAGGAGGTCTACAAGGAAGCGTCCTAGTCCCTATTCTGTTCCTTATCTATATAAACGATATAGGCAAACTAGCACTTAAGGGCACTCCCAAACTGTATGCAGATGATACCGTTATTTTATATGAATCATGCGGAAACATAGCTCAAACCACCACCTTAGTGCAAGAAGACTTCCGCACACTCAACAAATATCTAGGACTAAATAAATTAACAATGAAGGCTGATAAATAAAACTACTTCAATTTTGCTTCCCCCCAAATGCGCTACGATCTTGATACACATATTAAATTGGCAGGTAAACCTTTACATGAAGCTAAGTGTGTCAAATACTTTAGTTTATATATCAACAAACACTTATGCTAGCAAACATATATAGAGTATGTCTTAAAGAAAACACTGCCTGGAATAGGTATATTGCGAAGACTAGCTGGAGTACCCCCAAAAATTATACTGATTACTTATCATGTTCTAATAAATAGTCACTTTCAGTACCTCAGCCCTATATGGGGTACCGTGGATGCCAGTATTCTCCATCCACTCCAAGTTGCACGAAACAAAGCTATACAGAACATATTTGATCTACCAAACTTATGCACGAGCAAAAACCTATACACAGAAAATGACATATTACCAATCTTAGGTCTTCAAAAATTCAATATATTGTTATTTGTTCATTTTAAAGTGAAGAATTTTGCAAACCACACAACCCCCAGCCCAGTTGCCACACAGACTTGCTGGTGATTTATACCTACAGTCAATTAGAACAGAGTATGGAAAAAACACGTTCTCATTTCATGGCTACCATATGTACAACCACCTCCCAAAACCACTCAAAAACATTAAAAATCCATATGTTTTTAAAAAGAAACTGAAATATTTTTAATTAAATCAATAGCTACATGGGACTCTCTTGTCTCCAATTAATATTTTCTATAATTTCTATTAATTTCTATAAATAACATCGGTATCAGATTATCAACAATATCATTTCAAAAACAAATTATTAAAATAAATTGACTCAATAAATTAAAATCCAGTTTGTTTTCTAAAAATTATACATACATACAACTTAATTTAAATTAAAAAAAAAGCAAAATGCCCCAAACAAACCAATTCCTATAAAATTGATAGTATAATAAATGCACATTTACTTTTTCCTTAGTAACTTCTATTAAAATATAATGTCCTAAATTACCCAACAGGCTTCTATTGTATCTATTTCAAAGTGCTACCACCATCCGCCACTAAATCCAATTGTTAAATTAAATTTGTAAGATATCCATCTAGAGCTCCGCTCAAGGAGATTAGATATTTTGATTGGTAGCTTGTAAATAATTAATTTGTAACATTAATATTAAGATTTTAAATTGTAAAACATTGTATTGTAAACTTAAACTGTAATAAACTTCAAACTCATCGAACAATTTGATGGTCTGCTCATCATTATGTTTAAATTAATATATAGCATTTGTAATTGATAACTTTAGAGTGAATGTCAACCAAGTCATTCATGATTATGTTAATTAATCTTGGCTACTAGCTATATTTTTTATTAATCAAGGATGAACATTATCCATATTTCCCCATCTCCACGAGATAGCGAACGAACACAAATCCTCAACATGGAAATGTTAAATAAAATGTTTCCTAAATTCAAACCATTACTTACCATTGCTACCCGTCGAAGTGAAATCTCTAGCAAGCCCCATTTCCTGGTTGCAAGCCTCTTTAAAACCTTACAAACCAAATATTCCAGAAGATTTAACTCCAGAAAAACTTCCATTGGTCACCCTATAAAACATGGACCAAACAATAATATCGTTCTCTTGTACCAACATCAAATACTCCCAGGGAATTTGCCCTGTTTGGTCCCAAGAGCCAAACGACAAAATCTATTTGAAAACCTTAATAACTCTGTTGTGTAAGTGCGAGCTGCATGGCTAGAAGGTTATTTCCCTTAGTGAACACACCCCTCTATGTCTACTTGATTCCTTTAAAACATCTTATTTTTACGATGGTTGGTTAGATTTCCGCCAAGATGATTTACATACACAATATTATGGTAGATAATAATTATATTTAGTTTCAATTTACTATTATGGATATCAATTTAAACAAAAATATGTATATTTACTATCATGATGTTTTTTAAAACATAATAGGTTCAGTAGCAATATTTTGTATCAAATGAATTGATAAATTATAGAACCATCGTCATCACATGTCCATTCCATCAAAGTCTTGCGTCCTCTACATTCCCATTTACTCCCTGTACTTCCACTGTTTCCCAGATATCATCATTCTTAATCTTGTTCATCCTCGTGAGGACTAACATGTTCCTCAAAAACTTCATTCTCATAGCCTCCTCTTTCCTTGTCTCTCTTATAGTCGAAGTCCATATGTATGTGAGATAGTGGATACAAAGTACGAACTTTACAACACTTGTTTACACTTGAAGGGCACTTATCTTCTCTATATCTGGTTTATCACACACCGATAGAACACCTCTCTCCCTGCTATCCTCTTCCCATCATATCATCTCTACTTCCACCTTTCACTTCAATTACGATTCCAATATATATGTTACCTTTATATATATATATATATTTTCTTCCGCATAGAAAATAAACTTTTATAATAAATTAAAAACATTTTAAATTATTCTTCCCTCTCCCTCACACCATACCATTTACCACTTTTCAGTTCCACATTCCGATTTGGAAATTTTAAGATTTATTTCATTATCTTAAACAGCTTGCTAACGTGCCGAATCTATTAACTTATATATATATACATAAATTAAATTTTATATCACACAAAAATGTGTGCTTTATACTGGTTTTAGAAATATTTAGGGGATGAATATAATTTTTACTTTGCTCAATTTTTTTTCTAAAAAATGTAAATAAATGTTTTATATAGACAGAAAGAAAGTAACACAAAAATTATATATATATATATATTAATGATTGCAATTCTGTTACATCTTCCATCAGGCTACTTAAGAAGGTCTAGATTATGTGTACGCTTGCTTTTATGTTTGATAATATAGCCAAGCCTTAGTTTTAGCCATGTAAAAACTCAGGAGCTATGTTCAACCCCAAGTTTGTTTCTTATTTCAATACTTTTGCAGAAATATGATGAACTTGAACGACAAAGATTTTAATTACTAAAAATAGAGATTATTTTTTGTGTTAAATTCAGAAAAACAAACAGAGTTTAAAAAATCCATCGGAAGTATGTTGAAAATCATATCAATTGTAAGGCGCAATTTCATTATGCGAATGTTTGCTCAGATCAAACTATTTGATTAAATCTACTAGGTTAGTCTTGAAGAGACAAAAACTCGACCAAACTACACTGTCAGCTACACAACAGTGTATAGTGATAACACAACCTTAAATGTTAGACTATTTAAACTGCAAGTTATTTCAATTAAATAATTTTTCAAATTATTTAGTCTAAATTAAACAATCAGCTAACTTTACGTTAATTCAAACAACAATTAAATATGAAAACATTATACAAAAAAAGGGAGGAATTTACATTTACTTGGTGATCAAAACTTTATCAAAGTAAATTAAATACTTCTAACAAAACAAGTTAATAAATGTGGCAATCTATGTGACTTCAGTGACACTAGCGCCCAAGTGGTGGCAAAACGAATTAACTGTCTCATAATTAAATTCAGCTTTATATAAAAAAAAATTAGTAAATAATTTACGCTTGTTCTGGCTTATTCCAAAAAATTACATTTACATTTATTCAAAATTGAATTGGCCATAATTCAAATTTATAAAATTAACTTTGATAAAAGAAATACGTCATCCTCCTGTAAATGGTCCAAGTCCAGGACAGGACTTCTCCAGACGGCGATGAAATAAAGTCTAAGACATGACTTCTCTTGAAGATGTAGAAAAAAATAGTCTACGACATGACTTCTCTTGAAGGTGTGGAAAAAAATAGTCAAAGACATGACTTCTCTTGAAGGTGTAGAATTATAATAGTCAAAGACATGACTTCTCTTGAAGGTGTAGAATTATAATAGTCTAAGACATGACTTCTCTTGAAGGTGTAGAATTATAATAGTCTAAGACATGACTTCTCTTGAAGGTGTAGAATTATAATAGTCTAAGACATGACTTCTCTTGAAGGTGTAGAATTATAATAGTCTAAGACATGACTTCTCTTGAAGGTGTAGAATTATAATAGTCTAAGACATGACTTCTCTTGAAGGTGTAGAATTATAATAGTCTAAGACATGACTTCTCTTGAAGGTGTAGAATTATAATAGTCTAAGACATGACTTCTCTTGAAGGTGTAGAATTATAATAGTCTAAGACATGACTTCTCTTGAAGGTGTAGAATTATAATAGTCTAAGACATGACTTCTCTTGAAGGTGTAGAATTATAATAGTCTAAGACATGACTTCTCTTGAAGGTGTAGAATTATAATAGTCTAAGACATGACTTCTCTTGAAGGTGTAGAATTATAATAGTCTAAGACATGACTTCTCTTGAAGGTGTAGAATTATAATAGTCTAAGACATGACTTCTCTTGAAGGTGTAGAATTATAATAGTCTAAGACATGACTTCTCTTGAAGGTGTAGAATTATAATAGTCTAAGACATGACTTCTCTTGAAGGTGTAGAATTATAATAGTCTAAGACATGACTTCTCTTGAAGGTGTAGAATTATAATAGTCTAAGACATGACTTCTCTTGAAGGTGTAGAATTATAATAGTCTAAGACATGACTTCTCTTGAAGGTGTAGAATTATAATAGTCTAAGACATGACTTCTCTTGAAGGTGTAGAATTATAATAGTCTAAGACATGACTTCTCTTGAAGGTGTAGAATTATAATAGTCTAAGACATGACTTCTCTTGAAGGTGTAGAATTATAATAGTCTAAGACATGACTTCTCTTGAAGGTGTAGAATTATAATAGTCTAAGACATGACTTCTCTTGAAGGTGTAGAATTATAATAGTCAAAGACATGACTTCTCTTGAAGGTGTAGAATTATAATAGTCAAAGACATGGCTTCTCTTGAAGGTGTAGAATTATAATAGTCTAAGACATGACTTCTCTTGAAGGTGTAAATAAATAATATTCACTTAGTTTTGAAATCGCAAGGTTTAAATAGTGTTTCTATTCGCTTAGGAAAGAAAGTGGGGAGTGTTCACATTGTCCGTTGCCTTCCAACGGTCATCTTTCAAACATGCAGACGATCACGTAGTCCTTGATAAGGCTAGGATTGGCCGGCTTCCTCCAACACGCGCTGCATTGGTGTTAGAGCTCCGTTTGATTGATGGAGGTGACGTAAAGACATCAGGCGATGAGTTGGTGGTTGGTTTATTCTTGCACTCCGGACACCAAGATAGTTTCATTTAGTTGATGGTCTCAGTCAGTTTCGAAAGGATCGATTTGATCAGCCCAATCGGAACCTCGGCTGTTGGTGCACGGCTGCTAGTATCTAGCCTCCTCATCGACTTAGGACGCGACAATGGTTTCCAGTGTTGAAAGTTGTTATAGCCAGAGGAAATACAAGCGGTAAGTACGTGAACATTTTGTGATTGTGGAGGAGTTTCATTCTTGATTGATATTGTTCATATTAAAGATAGTCTACACAGGACTACAATAGAGAAGCTTACTATTGGAGGAAGTTTATTACTATTGAGGTTTCATTTGACGTGGGTAGTATGACTCTTGAGGAAAACAATGGCGTGACGCTCAAGATGGGGGGGGGGGATATTATAATGTAACATGTTGCAATGTTACAATTACATTCTAACAAAGCCTCTGATATTTCAACCATGGAGATTTAATTTGATTCTATGATTATATATACTACATATTATTATATAGCATAAACTCTTGTGGTACCATTATTTTAAATTCTACAATTTCATTTATCTTTAAATATTTTTGTTTTTCAATGAAAATTGTTTAAAAGTAAATGGTTCAAATCAAAGTAATTTCTAGATCTTTATTATAAGGGAAAATAGTGAACAAATTCGCCCTGTAGGTGATAAAATAAATTTAGTGTGATATCAAATGAATAACATAAATACAATGATAACGCTATTAATTAAAAGATAATGGATTGTTATAAATTTGTATTTAAAACATTCTGAAAAAGAAAAAATTATAATTTCTTTTTTGCTTTTAAAATTGTCTCTTTTCAACAGATTGTTGAGGGGAAACATTTGTGTGTGTGTATGTGTGTGTGTGTGTTTGTGAGAGAGAGTGAGAGTGTGTGTGTGATATGCGTGTGTGTGGTGTGTGTGTAGTATGTATATATATATATCGCCAAAGATAAAAGTTAAACTCATTTAAATTAATTAAAATAACTAAACATTGTTCGACCATCTTGAAATAATATTTGAATGTTTTTTTTAACTTCCAAATGACACACCGTGTTTGATTTGGACATAATTTTATTTTGAAAGTGTGGATACTCTTAGTTGGAAACTTGTAAAAGGTATGTCAGACAGAGGAATATACTTCTTACAAAACATTACTGGGCGAAACTTCATTTGGCAGTTGCCCAAGTAATTGAGTGAGGGCAAGCAAATTTCATTAGGAGGAAGAGTTTACTGTCAGGGAAACATTTCTCAACCTCAAGGAGAGGGTACAGAGTATGAATATGGACTAGAAATTAAAGAGCCTGGGAATAAAGTAGTTAAAACAAATCTTGCCGGATTGAATATCTAAATTTAATGTCCATCCTTATATGTTTATTTACATGTGAACTTTTAAACGAGACTATTAAGTTAGTGTCCTCTATCAGTACTATAACTCCTTTTAACAAGATCAGATTTTGATTCAGAATTACGAAGATGATTGAGGTGCCTTTTTTTTTAGGTAAATAGTCTGAGGTGTAAAACTTGATAAATAGATTGAGAAAGAGAGGTAGACATGCACGTATACATACACACATACATACATACATACACACATACATACATGCATATATTACATACATACATACATACATACATACATACATACATACATACATACATACATACATACATACATACATACATTTATACAAACATACATACATACATACACACACACACATACATACATACATAAATACATACATACATACACACATACAAATGTGTGGGAAAATATATAAATTAAATTAATAATTCTATTGTTTTAATTTTCGAGAAGACAGGCGTGAGATATAAATAAAATTGTATATGTAGTGGAGTTAATGATTTCAATTCATTACAGTTCACGACTTATAAGGGGTAAAACTTACTATTCTATGCTTTATGAACACCATTGTTTAGGTAAAGTAATTAATGTATTTCTACATGATATAACTAGGCATTTTCAATGAGGTGTACACAATGAAATATTTATAGTAATAATAATATTTATTATATGATTAATATTAATGATATGTATAGTATAAATAACAATAATATAATATTTATTATTATTAATAATAAGTATAATATTAATTACAGTAATAATATAAATATTTAATTGTGTCCACCTTAATGATTGTCTGGTTATACTAAATTTCAGCCACATACAATGATTATTACTCTACCTTAACAATGGTAAACTAAGAGAATAATATAGCAAGTGTGACCCCTTAAAACTCGTGAACTGTAATATCTGAACCATTGAGTCACTGTGAAATAATTTTCTTTGCTGTTGAATGAATTAAAAATGAGTGTTCGTTTGCCAAAATTGGTTCTGCAATTTTCTCGTAGATTTTTCAACTAAAAATGGCCTTTTCAATTAATTATAGCTAAGATTTGATAAAGATATATTAACATGAGTTGATTTTATAATGAATTTCAAGTAACTCGTACCCCATTTTCATATGAATCGTTTGGAAAACTAAATGTTTTACCCTCCAGGATTATAAAAATGTTTTCAAATAGGCTATCGTATCTCGCTCGCGGCAAGCTATATATCCAGTCACTTGTCCGGAAACGGCTGTAGACTTGTCATTGTCTACGTTGTAAGTATTCCCTTTGTGAATGCTTCATCCCCTTTTCCTTAATCCTGTAGTCAGTGTTGTCTCTGGGATTCAACACAGGGCAGCGGATTTTGAAAAGCGGTAACAGCAAAAATATATGTTCTAGTTGAAATGACTTTCTGAATCATCCTGTAGAGCACATCACTTAGGCCATTCCCATGTACAGTAAACCGGGGTAGTTTTGACAGGACAACATTGAACAAATGCTCAGACATTAATATTCAATAGATTTGTGTAGAGAAAATAGAAACAAATAATTGTTTCTAGATCTTTTGACAAATGACCCGCTTTGGTGGTTAAATGGTCGAAGGCAACATAGGCAAGAGTCTTAACTACCAATGATAGGGTGATAATCGGTTTGAATCCTGCATTAGTGTAATTGGGTTGGTTGATCTCTACTCGGCCTTCATGCAAATGCGGGTACACTTCCTTTAAATTCAATATTCCTCATCCCTTGCTAATTAGCTTAATTTGTACATATGTTTTTAAATGATGTTTTAAGTTGAAGTAGGATTAGAGAGTGTTAGATGGAGAAAGTGAGAGAGTAACAATCAACATTTCCCCAGGTAGTCAAAACCACATAGCGCTGCTCTAACAAATGTCCCACTTTGTTTTTTGTCTTTCTTCTGCTACCTGTGTCTTACTACCCGTTTAGTACATTCCAATGAGGGGGGGAGGGTGATTAAAGGAAACCTATCAGCATTTGCTTAAATGTAAACTACAAACCGTGTAGAATAAAACATATATGCACCTCTATGGGATTCGAACGCCTCTCCTCTCCATCACCGCCAAACAAAACAAGATGAGATGGTTTTGACATATCCACTTATTAATGGAAATATTAAAGCAATTTGGACACCATAGGTTACTTTAACAATTTCTCTATTTTGCATTTTATCTGAATATAACTTTCAGAGTAATCTTTATTTGAAAATTAGTGGTATATTACATTAATTTATTTTAATAACGGTAGCATATGTGGCTGATTGATCTAAATACACTAAAATTTGTATCAAACTTTGTCGCCTTTTACGGGAAATACTGGAATCGTATCCCAGGCAGTTGTGTCTTGAAATTACAAATAAAATAAATAAGATCTCTTAAATATTTTCTGAGCTTTATTTACCGGTCTTTTATAAACAAGCAGGTGAAAATGAAAACCTGTCTACACCCCACTAACACACACGAAGGGCACGCGGATATAATCTTTAACTTGGTCTTATCCAGGGTGGCGATTACAGGGAGGTCAAGGTTCAAATCTAGACCTGGTTATATAATATTTTTTCCTAAATAGATCCCACGTAAATGTGGGTATGTTACCTAGAAAATCTCCTTTCTCATCGCTAAATTATTAGTGTAAATATTCGGATGATCAGTAAGAATAAAAAGATGATTGTATTTAATTTATAATTTAAGCTGGACTACTGCACGAAAAGTTAAGGGAGTGTTTGTTATCTTTGTTATTAACTGTTATCTGCTTCCATAGCTCAAACCCTCCACACCTTCACTATTCTTCCTTTGTGTATGCGCACTCTCTTTTTCTGCCGTTGCACATTACACAACAGATCCTTTTTCTTTCCGCGCTAACTACAAGTTTTATATTGATATGGAATAATTTGTTGTGTTATTAACATCTATAACAATTTTATGAGCCCACGTAGATATATAAAGTGCTTCTCTATTGCCAGAAGAATAAAGGTCAGTAAAAACAACTTCGATACAAAACTTTACCAAAAAAGGTTTGCAACATGAATTGTTGAAAACTATACCCAGCGAAAATGCACGAATTTGTAAAGCAACGAATGTTATAGTAATTGTAATACGAATAAATGAAATATTCAAGTACAATTTTAGCACGTTGTTAAAAGATTATATCTTATCTTGTTCTTCTACCTACTTTTTTTTTTACTTCCTGGCTATTTTATGTAGTCCTACACCTTAATGCTAAATTAACCTTTCTAAATGCATTCGGCTCAACTTTAACCTTAAATGATTTTT
Source organism: Timema bartmani (assembly GCA_902151455.1). Lineage (NCBI taxonomy): Eukaryota > Metazoa > Arthropoda > Insecta > Phasmatodea > Timematidae > Timema > Timema bartmani. Next base: position 5,167 of record CABFWB010002935.1, on the reverse strand, counting down.
ATTCACAGAATGCGTTGGTGAAACCAACCTGATGTTACTGGCTTTCATTTTGTTCAAAAAGTTAACATTTTTATTTAAACCCCTTCCACCTCCCGAACCCTCAAACTCCAGTTACCACTCTCCTTCTATCAGCCCCACCCATCTCCGATTCAGATAAACTGTATTAACCGTAGAGCACGTAATGTTTCAGCACGTGAAAATGAAATGCTAATTCTATGCCAGGTAACCTTATTTATTTTATTTTTAATGAGAATTTTCACTTACAACAATTATTTTCTTTTTCATTTCTTGTATGGCTCGTTGCGATGTTCGTTTCATTACGTTCCCCACGTTAGGATTATAGTAACGCACTTGACAGAACATAGAAAGGAATACTAAAACTATATTTTCTAACGTAGGAATATAATGCTGCCTAGCTTTAGGAACAGAGTTGAACTGAATGTTTTAATTGCCATTATTTTTTTTTATTTTTTTTTTTTTAGCGCCGCGTCTTAATAACAATTCAGTTTATAATCTTATATATATTTACATGCATATATGTGCCTTTGTGCATAAATTATATATTATTATGTTTGATAGTTGCTAAAAAAAATGTAATTTAATGCTTGATAGAGAATTGACGTTAGCTTCTGTGTTTATATAAGGGTATCTTGGGATTTTTCCAGCGATTTAAATTTATCTAAAGCAACAAATAAACAAAATAAAACGATGAAGTAGAGTTTGTGCAGTGTGCAATGCAGTTTGTTACGTTTATACGAGTACGTTCAGCATCAGGAGCAGCAGCGACTTTATTTAATAATTTGGATCGACAAGGCTGGTTTAGAGGAAACACAACCGCATCAGCGTGAAGTCAAAAGGGGCAAATCAAAGGGAAACTCTCATTATGATTAACCCTCTATAAAATACCCCGCAAAGAATAGAATCTCGACCTCCCAATCATCGTTGACCAGATGTAATGCGAGTCTGGAGCCTTAGTCTACCTGACCATATGTGAGGTTTGTTTTGTTTTAATCTTGTAGTCACGATTTAAGTTATTTAGTCTAATCCAAAATGGAAAATGGAATTGTTTTGTTTATATTAAATTCATTTTAGTAACTTTTACCAATAACTTTAAAAAAATTGATTATACTGATGCAAATAAAAGTTTAATTAAATGATTAATTTTGAAAATTAATAATAAGGTTTATGTTAATTCTTTTATCTGAATTTTAAAGGTATATTCCTATTTTTGGTTTACAAGACCAGTATTTTTTTTTAATCAAAACAAATGATTATAAATTTGTATTTAATTAATTCTGTTTATATAATAATTTGTGGGATATTTTTATTTTCTTCAAAGCGTAATTAGTAATTTAATTGAGATTGGAATTTATAATCTAGATTTGATTTTATATTTTGTATTTATATATTAATTATTTTAACTGTAATTATTTTTTTTACAATAATTTTTGACATTCGGGGATTGTGAATGTTCATTAGGATTATCAATCTTAATTTCTATAATTCATACTCACGTATAAATCACCTTTTCTTCTAAATTATAAATTGATCTATACTAATTCAAGCCTTCACAACTAAATCAATGTTTCTAATAGCTCTAATTATTGGAATATAATGACGAGAAAGTTAAAACTGAAAGTTGTACCAGCATTTGCTTAGAGGGAGAGTGAAGAACAATTCAGAAGAAAAATCTCATAGCATCCAGCGGGGATTTTATCTCTAACATTCCCTTCACCGAAAAAACTAGAATAGATTATCTATAATTATAGTTTAGTCTGATTACCAACCAACGATGGCTCAGAGCAGGGGCTAGTAAAAACTTAATACTAAATAAATTGAAAGGTAGGGCTGTTTATTGGAAGTGTACCCACTCTAGTGGAGAAAGTTTACGTGAAAATATAACTAGAACATTTTTAAGTGCACCTGGTTTATATTCCAAGCTAGATTTTTCTGTCACTGGTGATCCATTATACTACAATTTTGAAAACATAGTGTCGTTAACCACTGGTGAAACTATATCATCTAAAAATAATGCAATCATGTTAGCTTCATCCTAATTTGGTGACAATTTAATAAATGTTGAGTAAACAATGACTCTTAACTTTGATTTGATATAGCAGTGTACTTTACTAAACAACAAATTGTAACACGCCTCGGTGGCTTAGTTAGCTAACGCGCTAGTCTCGTGTTGAGCTTGACTACCGAGGAAGAAGAGATTGAGGTTAGAATCTCGCTCGGGTGAACTGGGGGTTGTTTTTCCTAAATGGTTTTACAATATCCCTCCACGCGAATATGGGTTCACTTCCTCTAAATTCAACCTTCCCAATTCCTAACCCACCAGTGTAGTTGGTATTTAAGCGTATAGCCCGAAAGGGTATTAAGATGAGGTGCTAGTTAAAAAACAAAAAGCAGATTGTAGGTCAATCTCAACTTTTTCTCTTTTCATACTTTTGCCTTCCTTTCAGGCATTTGTCTCTAATATGCTTTCAAGTTTTGAATTAACATTTTCATTACATCTTAAATGGCAACATATAGTACTTGATATATATATGAATATGTATATGTATATTATATATAATTATATAATCGATACATTATTTATAGCTGCTTTATTCGCACAAGTTTTAAAACCATGTAACACTTCTTCTTTACAAAAATATATCAACAACTATATAAATTTGGAGATAAAACCCATAGATGCCAGCTGCTAGCCATGTTTGCTATGAATTAAGAAAAACAACTTATATGACTATTTCTAGCTAGCGATTGCAGCCAACTGTATATTTTTAACTGACAAGGCTAGGCACAAAGCTATTACTACTACCTTATATCTTGAAGTCTGGGGTCAATTACAACCTGCAAAATAGGTGAGTTTTTTTATCAATTTAAAATTTATTTTGAGGGTTAAAGCATCCCATTAAAATAATTACCCCTTTTCAGTGAAATTATATTAAATATTTGGAAGTGACTGATAGCCAATACTCTTCCTAAAGCAAATAGACAATTAGCTACAAGAATAACCTTCAACATCGAAAAATTAAATGTATTTTAGCAAACATTGTCTAAAGCTATTATGTTAATCTTATATTTGTTAAAGTTTGCATCATTTTATAAAGCGACCACAGTACAACACAATATTTGGCGTATGAATGTACAATTAGTTATTTAATGTAATATATATATTTCTTTGGTTATTATGTATTAGATATACCGTGAATTTTGTTAGAATAACAGTTTATAAAATTCAAATAACCTATATTTCTATGCAGCCAACATTGGTAACACTTTACTTTATTATTTGTGTTATTTAATGGCTGATATTGATAATATCTAACAAATGTGATACATGCAGATAGCATTATTTGATCAATGAATATACTAATATTGTTATTAATACTGTTTTAATAAATTTAGTAACTACCAGATACTGTTAGTCCTAAATAAAAAATAATCCTATTATAGTTATGAAATGTTTAATACCAACCTTCTCACCAAAAATACTCCCATGATGTCATATGAAAGGCTTTGATAAGAGGGAGACTGTGTAGTTTATGACGTGTATGAGCCCAGGTTTTGACGTCCAGCGTCCACATCATGAATAAACAATGACGTCATATATATTTTAGTAAGCCCACCTTCGTTGTCGTGTCACTCTTTTATAGGCTCACACACCCGGTCTTGCCTCAAAGCCTACCAATGTGTGACACTGAGGCTAGAACCTCGAACGCTTCCAACTGGAGCTAGCCACATAGTGCTACGACTAACTGTGACCTGGTGGTCTAGGAGTAAGGTGTCAGACTTCTGTGTTGGGAGTCCGGGGTTCAATCCTTGGTCCCGGCATAAATTTATCTGATTGCCAAACCCTTCCTTCAACTCTGACAAGACGTGTATTAATCACAACTTGTGAATGTGTGGCATTTCAGGCCTCCACCCGTGGTTCGGATCCCACGTTAAACTGTAAGTCCTTCATTTCATCTTACAATCACCCTACCATTGCATATTAACGTAAGTGCGTACAACCCGAACGGATATTTATAATAATAATAATAATAATAATAATAATAATAATAATAATAATAAATTGATACCGTCCAAGGGCTCACTAGACGGGAAATAAAAGCGGTGAGGGGCCACGTAAAATCGTTCAGAGAAGTGGGATGTACAATGGATTTTGTGTAATGTCCGTTTAATTGGGAATATTAGTTCAATGATGGCTAAACGGCGGGAGAAAAACCTGTTTGTCCGATACCTTTGATTCGGTTAGTAAAACGTCTTACCACGAATCTTAAGGCCTCAACTTCGATCCTCAATTGAGGACAGTAGATGTATCGCTAGGGAAAAGTGTTAGTATGTTAGTTTCCTAGTAGGGTGTCTGTCTTAGGGCCAGTTTCATAGTCAGATTTAGTACGCCTCAAGTGCGGCGTTATACTAAATACAAGACGTCCCATACCTGAAATTGAATGGAATGAGCCAGTTTCATATGCTGTGGCCCATTCCATTTTTGGTCTAGGTAGGTGTCGTCCTGTATTTAGTATAACGCCGCACTTGAGGCGTACTAAATCTGACTATGAAACTGGCCCATAGAGTCAAATTAGAATTACATCTTCAAAGTACTTACATTTAATGCTCAAAGCTAATGTGTAAGGTTTGGTGTAAGAACGGTATCAAAATAAAGTTGTTGATGATTTTTTTTTATTTCGCCCAACGTCAAAACTATTAGGGGCTTATTTAAGGGGTGAATATTATAATAGGAATCTACTTTAATTTATTTTAATACTGTGGTATTAGGCACAATCCTTACCAATCAATTATAAACTAAAATATTCAAATCTCCTTAATTATTTATAAAATAAAATACTGCAACTTAATAAATAACAATTTAACCAATTAATAATTTAATACTTTAGTGCACAAATATCAACATGTTAAATATTTATCAATAAATGTATAGGCACCCAGCTGAGATTCAAACCTTTACTTCCCCATAACCGTCAATCCAGTGTATAATGAGTCATCGTAGACGTAGGTGTGGGAACAGAACCAATTTTATAAATAAACTATTACTACTCCAATATGAGCTAGCTTACACTGTTGAATATTCCATTATTCGCTATTTTTACTTAAAACTACTGCTCGTTGTTGGGTACCGTTCACTGGTTATTTTCTC
>CABFWB010002934.1:55184-92575 GCA_902151455.1 Timema bartmani | reverse complement strand
TTTATTATTTACACTTTACTTCAAATTAAAATTAGGCATACAATGAAAATTAAAAGGGGGCGATAGGTGTTAGTCAACCTTCAGAAAGGGGAGATGGGCCACAAAGGGTTGGGAACCACTGCCTTAGACCATGTGGCCACCTAAGTGGTTTAAGTTAATGTTGGATTAGTAAAGATTTACTTGTACTTAAATTACCAATTAATAACATGACAGAGTTTCTACAGGTAGGTAAGAGATATACTATGGAAAATAGAAGTGCACCCAAAGTGTAAGGAAGTGCTGTATAGAGCATACTTCATACTCATAGTAACATATGCAGCGGAAACTTGGACTTTGGATAAAAGAGGAACAAAGAGAGTGAAGGCCATGCGAATGAAATTTTTTGAAGAGCATGTTAGCTGTCACCAGAAGAGAAAGGATTAGGAATAAAGATGTAAGGTCTAAAGTTGGGGTACATGAGATAGTAGAGGAAGCTAGGATGATATAGTATGGACATCTAATGAGGATAGAAGGGGAGAGGATTCCAAGAAAATTAATGGATATGAAGTATGTAGGGAAGAGACTGCAAGGAAGAGAGGGGGGGGAACAGATAACAGCAAGTGTGCAAGTGAGAGGAAGAGAGTGCATGAGGAAGAATGGTGGAAGGACAGAAGGAGATGGAGGAATTTTACTAAACAGACCCGGCCACAGGCTGGAAAGAGTTGATGATGATGATGATGAACATGACACAATCCAATCCCAGGTAATCACATAAAATCAAAGATGGGAAGTATATAAACAAATGTCTAACAAAGATAAATGATATTGTAAGAGGGTAGGAGTCAAACATCCACTCTCTACCCCAATATGTGATCCCTATAAAATATTTGTCTTGTGAATAACAGTTTTTAGAATTCAACTTTTTAAATTAAAAATAAAAAAGGTCTGTTCAAATTATGCAATGCATGTATGACAAGTATTTGAGAACTATTGATATTATGCGTAGAAAACTAAATAAAATGTATCTACTGAAGTAATATTTGAATTATTTTAGCCAGAATGTTTTGTCATAAAAACTGCCAAAATACATACATTAACTACCATTCCCTTTCACCACATATATGTTTATATTATGAAGAGTTGTGTTGTATTTGCCAGTATAAATAATAATAATAATTATTATTATTATATTATTAGCACTGCGTCTTACTACCCGTTCAGGTTATACGCACTTACACTAATGTGTAATGGTAGGGTGATTGTGAGATGAAATGAAGGACTACAGTTTAACGTGGAATCCGAACCATGGTCATATAAATAACAATTTTGTGATTGCATAGATATGAAAAGTTCCTCATTAATTAATTTTTCACTAAATTTGTCATTAAAACACATTCCAATAAAAGGAGTTGTGGTTTCACAGCTCATGTGTTTGACTTAACATGGGAGTAAGTGGTTCAATTCCAAACAAATGCAAGGAGTGTTTTTTTTTCTTCTATAAAGTGTATTTTAATTCTACTTCCAGGAAAAGACCATTACATCCCCTCTAACTAAAGATTTATTTTTCTAATAAACTTAAATTTCCAATAAAATTAAACTAAGTTAAGTATAATTTTTACTTGAAGCATCTTATCAAACCTGTGCCATGTCCTCATTAGCAGCTGTGATAGTGGCAGGGGCGACTCGCGCCAGCAGTGGTGGTGGTGGTTGGTGGTTGTAGGTTGGTGTAAGACACCGGCCGGCTCCATTCATCAAGCTTCCTCTCCAGGCCTTGCAAGCTGGCGGTCAGACTAGATTCCTCTGCCATCAACTCAGCATACCTTCAGCATAATATGTGTGTACAATGTTTTAATAATCTGCTTCAGTGGATGAACGGTATAAGGCGTCACACTCGTGTTACCTCGCCTGCTGATGACGGAGAGATCAGAGTTCAAATTCTGTTCAGGTCCACTTAGGGTGTTTATTCCTAAATTATTTCCTGATCTACTTCCATGCAAATGCACATAAATTACCTCTAAAATACTTCCTTCCACATCCCTACCCCATTAGAGTAATTATCATATATGCATATAGGCCCTAACCTGAATAGGTAGTGAGACATGGTACTAAAAAAAAGTTTTAACTAAGTAGGTAAATGATCTTGGGCGTCATTCTCGCACTAGACTGAATTGCTGATGATAAGGAGATCGGGATTTGAATCCCGGTCGGGTGTAGTAAGGGTTGGGTTTCATCCACAGTTCAATGATACTAAAAAAATTTAAAATTCCAATATACTGTATATGAGTGTATATAATGTGAAATGCTGGCAATTGCCAGGAGTGGAATAGTGAATCATTGCAATTTATTTATATTGATTTTAAATCTTAATACAGGAGGTTCAAGATGAATTAGAAAGTGTAAGATGAATACAAAGAGGTGCACCTACCAACATGGTGGCCAAACCTGTACCGCCAGCTCTGATTGGTGTAATAGTTTGCACACTTAACTCTGACCTAGGAGGTGCAACATCAAAATAGTGCATTGGAAGTGGATTTTTTTATTTAAGATTTTCGATCGTCTGTCTAAGTACTTGCATTTCCTCAGAAGCCAAACTCATTCTGTGTGCTTAGGTTAGTTAATATAAGTTACAGATAGGCCAAAAATGAGGACATGCAATACTTTTATTAATATTTGTGTTTAGGGGTGTGTCAACACAAAATCAGCGGTTAGTATAATTAAACACAAAAACAACTAATTAAAGAAAAGAAAAGGAAAACTAAGGCAGTTGAGAATGCATGGCTGTGCAAGGAAGAAACAATGAACAATGAAGAGAGGAGTTAAATTATTGAAGATTAAAAAAAACTTGATGTTAGCGAAATACTTTGTATTGTTCCCTTCATTTAAAAGGTTTGTCATCTAATGCCACCATGCTTATGACAGATATTCAACAACCTTTTATATCAGCATTTGAATAAAATCAAACTATGTTGCTATTGGAGCAATGTTTTATTTATTTTGGCAAAAAAAAAAAAAGTTTTGCTGTAAAAACTGCAAAAACACCAACCTTTACTCATGTTCCCTACATCTCCACCTTAAAGGCTTATTTTCTCTCCTCCCAAGACAGGATGGTGAAGTTCCTACTGGGGATAGGGGAGCAACACTAATAAAATACCAGCAATGTTCTGAGGTGCTCAATGATTTATTTTCGACAAGTGCCCTGATATTTTTAGGAGAAAGTGTGGTATTAGATGTCAAAAATTCACCTTTGGGAACTGGTCTTTTTGAACAATGTAATCTTATTTTCCAAGTCAAATACGAACTTTCGATAGTGATCTACATCTGAAACAGACAAGAACAATTGTGAATTTGTACCTTGAAGAGACAATAAAGCTTTGTACTTTTAATAGATTTATAGTGTAATGTTCAATATGAATGTAATAGAAAGATTTTATAGTTCATAACAATAATAATTTATCAAGTTGTTAAATGTAAGAAAAGTACCATGGTGATTTCAACAATAACTATAGGCAAAGCATTACTTTCTTCTTTTTTTACAAGAAAAAGTGTAGAGAAAGTATTGTGATCTTCAAAATAATCAAACTCAAGATTTTAATAAATGTCGACGTTTCATGACTCCCTGAAACAAACAAAAAAAAGTTTTTGCAATGCCCTATGTCTGTACCTCTGGCTAGAGTCGATGGACCTACCCATCCACCCACCTTAATATACCAGCCACCTGTCACTTGTCGAAGCAGTAAATTTTCTAACAAAAGTGTTCATCATGCAGTAGAGACAATATATATTTAACTTTTATTTCATATACACAGTTTACAGTCCTATTTTCAAAGGAAGAGCCTTATATGACAGCTATAAACGATACTAAATCTATTTTCAAGTCAAATCCCATGATCTGTCACTGTTGATATATATTATTTATAAAATAACACTAATAATGTAGTAATTTTTTTATGAATGTCAACTTTTCCTATGAAAATTGGACTAAACTTGTGGAACAAAGTAGGCCTATAGTTGACTTAACCTGTTAAAATTTTACCATTTTGATTTATTTGAACACTTTTTTTTCCTAATAAAAAGAAAATATATTATTGTAACTGTGGAAAGTTTTGACCTCAAGATTATATCGAATTTTTACATTTCATTTGCCAAATAGCCCAAAAAACAATTTTGTCTATCTTCAAAATGTTGTTTTGGTTTTGACTGAAGCCCTCAAATAAAGAATAGTTTAAAATTAGTTGGGCGATTTTCAAAAAATTTACATACCGATTTTGTTTTTAAGGATATTTGGGAAGTATTTACATGATAGTATAGTAAAGATCATTTGAGTTAAAATTGCTCATTTTTAAAAACTTTGTCTCAAACTATAATAGTCTATTTGAGAAAACAAATACGATTGTCTCAAACTATTTATTTCACTGCAGTTCCGTGTGCAGACCACCTAGCACACCACCATAGACCACAGTTCGAGAATCACTGCCTTAGATCATGCATCCACAAACGCAGGTGTTTATATACCCGTAGTTGAATGACAGACTGACATGGAGAAGGTCTCAGATAATTCAGTCAGTAGAGTGGTAAAACTGAATGACAAGAGTTCAAATCCTTGTCTAGGTGTAATTATTCTATATTTATAAAAATATTCTATTAGAATACCATCTGAAAAGATATGTGTTTAAAAGTTAATCAGCCTTGACTGCTCCAAGTTCCATTTTTGCGAATAACTTTTTTTCAAACAATTCAAATTCATCAGCTGTGTTGATAGACTTTATGTTAAGTGAATCTCAATAAAACACTATATTTACTTATCTTACATGAATTTTAAGTAAATACAAACTTTATAATGATCCTGGCATAACAATGTAATGGGGGGGAAAAATTACTCCACATAATTATTTTTAATTTACCATAAGTCTTGAGTCTTTCTTCACTAACTACATCAGTTTTAAGTTGTTTCAGTGACTGAACGATTCCAAACAAAGTTTGGTTCATCTGGTCTGATTCTTCACACCTGATAAAAAAATATCATTGAAGAACTACATATAAACAAACTTTTGCAGTTTAAGGTGAGATAAATTTACTAGAGCACTTGGCAATTTATCAGTGGGTTATCTACATTATAAATAATATAAAAAAACTATAATACAGTAGACTCATGACTAACCGAAGCAATTGGGACCGAGCCTAGCTCGGATACAAAAACTACTCGGATGATATGGAGTGTGTAGGGTTTATAGGCTATAAATCACTAGAACGTATTACATTTGTGTACATTGTTTGTAAGTTTAAAATTATTAATTTACTAAAACACATTACATTACCAATTGTATATTGTAGTTATTGTATGAAATATTTAACTATTGTAGAAATATTGTGTTAAAATTGGACACTATGACAGAATGAATGCCTCGGTTAACACGAAGCCTCGGATAATCGCGAGTGTACTGCCAACTTAATAACAACCCCCATAAAACAATATTCATTATTAATAAAAGGATTTATCCTGATTACAAATTTGAGGCTGGGCATTCAAATTAAAGGACTTTTTGGGGTGTATGTATGAATGTAAATTAATGACGTTAAGTGGAGTTATAGGCCACAAGTAATTTTAATTCCATTATTATTAATGACGTTAAGTGGAGGTATAGGCCACAAGTAATTTTAATTCCATTATGGTCATGACAGGAGGTTCCAAGAAGCAATAAAGGATCATCCATACACCACGTAAGGTTGTTGGGAGAAGGGGATACTGTTTATATGGTGTTACATGGGGGGAGGGTGGGTACTTCCCAGTGTTAGGTAACACAGATATTATACCCTTGTTGGAAAAATAATATTAATGTTTATAAATTTTTTACTAATTTAATTGAGGTATTTAAGGTGTATTTTCTGAACCAACTGATTATATCAGCACAAGAGTTTTCTATGAGAGAGAGTCAAAGAGCCTACCAATTTTGCCAGGAAAGGTATTTACACATACCTTCCAGGGATCTTTTACATGCCACAATCAATATGGGACTGGCAGCTTTACTTCCCCTCTGAAGGATGTTATGTTATGGATTTTTATTACTCAAGAAATATCTGTTGACCCCAGCTGGGTTTGAACTTTGAACCCACACACATTGGGTCCTGAGGTGAGCTTTTTACGGTTAAACCAAGACCACCAAGGTCGACTTCATAAATAAAAATAATAAATTATTTAAGCTTATAGAATTCTTTTAAATCATTTATATTCAGAATTTAAAATTAATTCTGAAACTCCATGGCATCAGCTCAAAATTGAGCTATTATGACCTCGACAAACCTCCATTTTTGGTGAAGATAATGCCAACTTCTACCGATATACGGTGTTATTTAGTCAACACAATGAACCACCCAATCATTAATCTCAGTTTTCTACACAGGAGCCACTATTCATTCTTTCATTCATTCAAGTAGCTCATTTGTTCTAGTGAGGGTAAATTTATCTCATTCCAGACCCATTGCTTCACAAAAAATCTGGAAATGCTGGGAGTCGAACCCAGGACCTCCGGATATTTAACCAGGAAATCTGACCACTAGACTACAGGGGCAGTCAAAGGTAATATTAGATCCGTGTCCCTCTTTTAGTGTCACAAAAGCTTCCCTATGAAATAATGACAGTCACTATTGATGGGAAAAGTTACTTACCGTATCTTAGTTCATAGTTTGGAGGAAATGTATATTTGGTGTTAACCACATGTAGGGGGTAGGGTAGTAAAAGGTAAGAAAAAAGCGTTATGTGGTTTATGGATGACCCCTAGCACAAATGTGGTAACAGTAAATAGCTTAAGCTAAATAAAAATCATGCAAGTTACTTTAACTTTATTGAAGAACCAAGATGAAGGTTCACTAAGATTTTGACTACCTACCTCTTGTCGTTGAGCTGTTTATAGAGGGTGTTACATCCTTTGATGACAGGCTGCTCCAATGCCCTCATGTTGGACAAGAACACACCCTGGGCTCTGTCCAGGTAATCTTGCTGAACTTTGAGACGCACTGCGCCACACAAAAATGTTGTTGTATTTTTGATGGCATCTGCCTCCTTTGTCTTTGTTGAAATACCATGTCTGATGCGTCTTTGGACATTGAATTGATTTTTGTTCATTGACATTACAACAGTCGTAGTTCACACTAAAATATATACAAAAAGTAATTTACATTTATAATTGTACCATTTCCACCAATCTTCTATCCATCAATTTATGTTGCCTATATTTATAAATTCCAAGTAATAGTAAAAAAATATAGTTTATCCAAATTGAAATGGCCCTTTTTTTTAGCACCACATCTTACTACCCGTTCAGGTTATACGCCTATGCACTAATTACACTTGTGTGTTGGCAGAGTGGAAAACCATTTAGAAAAAACCACCCTCAGTACACCCAACCAGGATCGAACACCAATCTTCTAGGCTTTGGCAGTCTAGTCTATTGCAAGAAAAGCACTTTGGACAGTGCGGCCACCAAACCGGGTGAATGCCCATTAAAATGTCTTAAATTCGGTACTGATATTAAAATTGGCTAGTTGCTGTTACTGTTCTTCTGAACTGTGAACATATTTTTAATGATTATTTATAGCCAAATAATAGTTAAAATTAAAACTTAAAACTACTCAACTTAATAAGAACTAGGTACCTTTGGCTTGTTTTGGAATAACCTCTAACTCATTCAAGCATGTAAAACTAGTTGTTGGTAAAGTTTTTATGGCTAAGTGGTTAGTGAGAGGACTACACATAGCCACTTAACTAGTTTAGTTATTTTTGTGTGAATTTAACCTAGGCTTACTTAGGGATCATGTTGTAAAACATAATTAACTGAACAATGCATTATCAACAGTGAAAATATTTCTCACATATGCTAGTTAAATAATGCTAGAGGGGTATAATTATGAAATTGATTTTTTTTAAATGTAAGCCTAATTACTTGATCCTGCTTTTTATCATTTGAAGGGCTGAGGCCGAGTTCCATGTAATTGATTTTGAATATTTTTATTTTTTAGCAGTGTAGATCAACATAGCCTAATTACTCTTTAAACCAGTCTAAGTACCTTTGATTCCAAGCTGTGCTTAAAAAATTTAATAATTTGTGAAGGCCTACCATGGTGTTATTCTACAATATAGACCTAATTTATTTATAATAGGCCCTATATTAAAATTTTTGATGCTGGTCTTAAGTTTATAAGGCGAAAGTAACATGTCACATGTTCATTTGTAAAGTCATGTACAAGCTATCTGTCACTTTTGCTATAAATACTATCAATAAGCCTAAATATTAAATAACACTAATATTATAGCAAAATGACAGCTGAAAAAAATATTATTTTTTTTTAGGTTTTAGGGCCCTTCCTATAAAAATTGGAGAAAGACTGTTACCTAACAGACTGTTTAAAAAAAGTATAAGTTTAAATAATTGTGTCATCAGAGATAAATTTACTTTTCACTAAACCTAAAAATGTACATCTCATTTATCTACCATTTATAAAATAGGGGACAGTGTTTAAAGAAATATATTTGTCATACTCAATAAATATTGTATTCTTATTTTGTAGCACACAATAAGAATACAGCGAATTGAATAATAACAATTTTAAGATTGTTTGTCGGTATTCTATAATAAGAAAATTAAAAATGTCCTTAGGTACCTAATTGTAACTGTGACAATATTAGCATTTACTAATTAATAAAAAAAAAATTTATTGAGACATATGTAGAGTTAGGATAGCATAATAAACATCAATTATTCTACGCTAAAATATTAATGACACCATTTCAATATAGGCCGATTAACTTATTTTGTGAGTTTCCCAGTTATGACCAATATACTTGACAGTTTACTTCATTTAATTTCATCAGATGATGTTAGATATTTTTTAAACAGCCTAATAGGACGATAGGCCTACTTATGGTCTAAAGTGTCTAAATAAGTATTTGAATGTATTGAGAAGTTTCTGTGGCTGGACATTCACATGAGTTCTCAAATCGACACTTCCCAGGCAATGCTATGCAATATGGCCAAACATTATCTTGTGCCATAAGCTAAGAGAGTTCGTCTTTAATTTTTAATAAGTTACTAGAAAATTTACAATCGATCTTGAAATTATTAAAAATAATTTCATCTTGTAATTTGTTGTATTAAAAAAAAAAAGTTATGTGACACACTATCTTCAACATACAGGCCCTAATAACCTATAATAAAGTATTTATTTATTTTTAAGGAAAGTTACATCATTTTACAACTATTTGAGATATTAGAAAAATAACTTGAATGATCAATCAAATATTAAAAGTTAAGAGACCCAGAAATTGCTTGGCTCATTAAAAAAATGTCAGTCCTTGTAATTAATCATAATGACTTTTTTGTACATGCACCTTACCCTTTTAGCCTAAGTTTCTTCATGTTTATGAGATTGTATCATAATTTTGTAACAAAAAAAGATGCAAGACATTTTGTTAATTTACATCTTCTTCAAATAATATGGAAAATGTTTTGCTTTGAGTATCTTGCGCCATTTGAAACATGCGCGCATACAAAAGATTGAGTGTGCCAATAAACAAAAACCAGTGAGTGGTTTGTGAAATGGGAACCAAATAAGCAGCTGTCAGAGCAATGGCAGAGCGTTGACATCATTGTTTCCATTGTCAACTAGCTCCCAGAAGTCCGCCACATCCACAATAACCTAACCGTTTTTAGCCAACATTAGAAAAAAAAATGGAACCAAGCGAAAATTTNGTATTATATGTACCAACAGAGCGAATAAATATGGTTTTGGTTTGTATTTTATTGCGTTCATTTTTGGAACAGTCTTAACTTTTCATAAAGACTACAATACCATAACATAATAAACGCACATCTCATTTTTAAATAATTTAACAAAATTATATATTTTTAATTTTAGTCACATACCAATCCAAAAATTAATATACTCAAGTCAAGTGTCAACAACCCGCCAGAGCATAGTTGCCAGCTCTGTAGAATCTAGTCTCTAGTAAAAGTTTGCGGACCGAAAATAAATTGTATTTTGTCCGTAATGATATTACTAAGTTTCTTTGTATACAATAGAAAACAGGCGCCGAGTAAACAAGTGGCGATACTAGCTATGTGTCCGCAATGTTGATCAATCTACTAATTTTTATAATGTTTTAATAATTGTTATGAAATGTTCCTAAAACTGAAAGAATGATGTCACTGTTACTTTGTACGAAGGCAAACGCAGTAAAAGGGAATGTAAGAATTTTTGGACAATGTTTTGATTATTCCAGGCAAAGTTTTTGGGAGATTTTTAATTGAGAGGGTGCGTTAAAAAAACTGCGTACAAGATTTGAGATGTGATATGATGTTTCATGGCAGGTAGAGGGTGCACTGACCAGAAGTGTGAATTGTAACAACTGATTGAGAAATGTATGGCAGTAAGGAAGAAAGTGTGTTGTGCATTTGTTGATGTGGAGAAAGCGTATGATCGTATGTATAGGAGTATGTTATGGGATGTTTTGAGAGAGTATGGTGTGAATGCGTGGTTAGTAAATGCAATTATGGCTGTGTATGATGGAAGTAAAGCGTACGTTAGGGTGGATGAAGATTTGAGCAAATAGTTTGACATTGAACAGGATATCAGACAAGGTTTGTTATGTCTCCATGGTTGCTTAATATAGTCATGGATAAGCGTATGAGGGATGCTTGTGAGGACGTGGTTGGTGTACAAATGAATAATGTGAACGTGAGGGTGCTGCTATATGCAGGAGATGCCGTATTGATTGGTTGAGAATAAAAGTGACTCGTAGGATGCATTAAACTGTTTGAATGTGGTGAAAGGCAGAATGGATCTTCGTATAAGTTAAATGTACGGTATTAAAAATTAAGGTGATAGTTTTTGATAAAGAAGGATCAGGAAATGATTGTCAGCTTAGTTTTGATGGAAAACTGTTAGAACATTGAATGGTTTTGTGTATCTGGGCAGAATGTTCTGTAAAAATGGAGGGATGGATGGTGAAATTGACAATCGGGTGAATGAATCACGGAGAGTAATTGTATGGATGTGGACTATTGTAAAGAATGAAGTAGTATTGAAGAGGACAAAGATGGCAGTATATAACATTATGTTAGCGCCAACATTGTTTGATAAATGTAAAGCGTGGGTATGTCAGAAAAAACACAAAAGCAAGGTGAATGTTGTTGGAATGAGATATCTAAGAAATATATGTGGAAAAACTCGTATGGACAGAGTCAGTAATGAATAGGTGCTGAAGGAGTGTGGTTTGAAAGGGAATCCAGGTCAATATATAAGAAGTGTCTTAGAATGGTTTAGGCATATTGAGAGGATGAGTGTGGATCGAGTGACGTAGCAAATATATGAAGGTAGAGTGTGTTAATCAAAAGCAAGGGGTAGGTTATGTAAGACGTGGCTATGAATATGTGAAAAAGAGTAACATGGGTGTGTGTATTTGTGTGTATGTATTTGTGTGTATGTATGTATGTTTGTATGTATGTATGTATGTATGTATGTATGTATGTATGTATGTATGTATGTATGTATGTATGTATGTATGTATGTATGTGTGTATGTATATGTGTATGTGTATGTATGTGTATGTGTGTGTATGTGTATGTGTGTATGTATGTATGTATGGCTCATAGTACGCAATAAATTGAAATTTATTTTTTTCAATGATAGCGTTTATATTCTATACGTAATGAATAGTGTACAATACATAAAGTTGATTTAACTCTTAACTTTTTTTAGGTTATGCAAGGAGTGTAGTATAGATATATTTGAGACGTGTCACTCAATGAGAATGAGAGGAAAGGATAAAGCTAATAAACGCCAGTATACAAGCAGACGAAAATAATTAACTTCTGTATTCATATTCATGTTTGAAATGCCTTGTTGTAGCCATAATTCACTGTTTGTTGTTTACGAATTATCTTTTTTTTTTAATGATTATGATTGTCTATAATCTATATGATTGGAAATAAAAGATAAAAATTACATATTTTTATATTCTTTTGTTTGAGAAGTAGGTCCACTATAATATTCATGACGGTGGTAAAATCCGTTCAAATATAAATCGAATTTGATTTAATAGAATGGACAAAACTTAAATATAGTTAAATTCAAGTTTCAAAAGATACAGTTTAATCAATGTTATTTTTCGAATGAACCGTTTATTGTAGTGTTTTAGAGACATTATCTAGTAGTGAAACGAGGTCGGACCATTTTCTATTAATAAAAGAGAATCGATTTAAATAAGACGTTATAGACTAAGCTTCATTATAAACAGATGTTCTATTTTTCTTATGTAGTGTGCACTGTACGCTATATACTATTTATTGTTAGTTTTGTGTTATTCACAGTGATCTCTATATTACTGGATGGGCATAAACACACCCCTTGCAACGGACCAGATCGTGACGCTAAAGTTTGTCGTCTGCTTGCTAGCGAAGGAACAGATTTAACGGTTTCTTTCAATGTTCTTGTGTAAAAACGTGTATCTGGTGAGTAAAAGTTTAAAAAAAAAATAGTGAAGTATTATATACCCCACTTGACTGAAGACACATTTACACTAAAGGATATAAAATTCAGTTTTAAAGGTAATATTGTACAAATAAGAATAAAATCTTTAATATATTAAAATATGTAGGTAGCAACTATTTTGTTTACATTCTGCCAAGACTACAATATATTTAAAATTGGTTATTATTAGCTTATATAATTGTTTCGAAAACAATATTATATTTTAAGTTCATAGCTAAAATTAAAAAAGGTAGCTTCAAACTTAATTACATTCGTTTGAATGACAAACTTTTTTTTGTAGTAGTTTTACAATCAAATTATCAAAGGTTATAGGCTTGTATGAAGTATTTTTATATTACAATATATTTAAATATGGCGCTCAGCTTTTATATTGATTTCAAAAACCATATTATATTTAGGCTTAATGTTTGATAACTATAATGAAATAAGGTCGCTAAAACCTGATTACTTTTGTTCGAATGACAAACTGTGTGTAGGTCTTACGTTCAGACGATCATTTAGCTTGTAGGATTGTAGGAAGTATTACTATTTTAGCCTAAATCGACTTATTTAAAGAAACAGGTCATGAGTATTGAATTTATTTACGCTCTTCAAACCTTTTATTAACCTATTTGTTTAATTTGACTAATCACACATTGATGTATCTCATATGTTATTAAAAATTAGCGAACGCTGTCAAAATGCCACATTGCCTTGTATATGTGTAAGAGAGAAACAGATACCTGAAAGTTTCCTTCTCTCTTACACAATGGCTTGCCGACGACCACTCGAAAATTTTAGCCGCAGATGTCCAACCAGTTATATTATATAGATCAATGGTTATTCATTAATATAAACCCAGCCTTACATATACGGTCAGAAGCGGATTTACACTATAGACCCACGGGCCTAGGGGCGGCACATTTTGAAAGACATTTTTATTATAATATTGTCACCCCACGGGGGACTGATATAGATACTTGTTGGGGGATTCGTGTTTGACGTTAGTCTTGGGTTTTCAAAGGTTTATTAATACTACCATTCTACTACAAATGTAATGTTAGAGTGACGTTACAATGAAGACCTTAGTGGATATAGAGAAGCGAGCCACTGAACGAGGGGGTATGAGGTTTTACCTACGGCCTGGCTGTTAGCTAGGTGGTCCCTGAACGGCCGTGGACCCTGGCTCCCTGGGATCGAGCGGCAGACTCGACTGGTACTTGGTGAACCCGACGACTTAGCCCCGTGGCCTCGTGACCAGCAGCGTGACCTCCTAGCTACGATCTTCCGTAATCAACCAGCCACGAGGGGCTCCAAACCCTGCTCTTTAAACTCGCGTTCGGCCTGGTTTCCCCCTATGGCTTGTTGACACCTCTCTTTCGTGTCAGCGCTTCTAGTTTCCCTGTTTACCGATTCATCGCCACAAAACTCATACCTTTCGTTATGTCACTCACTACTCACAAAATCAGATGTTTATTCTAACACGCCTTCCAATTGTGGCCATTGGTGACAATATTTTGTTTTTAATCATTACGTTTAAAAATTTAAGTCAGAATGCAATCTGTCTTTTTAAATAACTGTACTTTGCAATCGCTTTGTAAATGACGTCAGTCTCCCATTCTTCATAATGTTAACTCAAGCTACTGTAGGGCATGTACATGCCTGATTATCTTTTGTAGAAATATTTTCTCGAATACTAACTTCCATACCCCCACTCCCCCAACACCTCTTTCCTCCGAAACTTCTTAAAGCCCTTGACAAAAATATTTTGGGAGGGGGAGGGGGCGCAATTTTTTTGAATCCGCCACTGATCTCGGTTACTATTGTTTAGTGTCCAATCTATCGTTGAGGAGGTGTCCAAGCAAGCGCTATCAAATGTCCACACAGAACCAGTGACCTATATGACGTCACAGTTACAAATAAATGTTGGCATTGGCTGGAGGAGTTTGAGATTTGATAGAAGGGATCGTGTCGAACAGATATTAAAACTACTTCCATATACAAATTTGTCAGGTTACGTGATTTGCAGCTGTCACATTTGAAAGGTAGTATTAATACCTATGAATAATTATAATAATATGGTAACATGTCATCAAGGTGACCGCATGAAAATGTGTTTGACTTTTCTAAACGGTTCTTCCTACCAAAATCCATCCACACACACACTCACACTATGTATGAGTAGCAAGTTTAGGGGTCAGTTGCTCCATAAGCATTATTTGCATGACATAAAGGGAGTGGGTAGAATATAACTAACTATATGAACGACAAAGAAACACACAAAAGCGTATGGCCGAGTGAATGTTTATACTAACGCTCATACCACGCATGGCGGTTTTCACCCACCCAAAAACCGTACGAACTGAATCTGTTATCTATTAATAGGCCCACATGAGGCAACTTAACCATAGTATTTCTTCAGGCGACGCTGTGGTCGGACAGGAACCACACCCAACCAGTGACCTTGTAGATTCTACAACTATGTTTTATATACTTGGACCCTGCTAAGATCAAAACTAATCAAAAATTGTTAAACAGTAAGTTTATTTTTATTAAAATTACGTGTTTCTACTAGTAGGCCAAATCTTTGTGGTTCAACTGATTGTTTCATCGACATTTTGGGGATTTTTTTTCTGAAGCTCCCCTCTAAATGAAAGTAAGGTTGCCAACCAAGGGGTCTAAAACTCAATTACTCTCACGGTTGCAAAAATTATTATTATTATTATTTTATGGATTTAACGTGTATTTTTTGAACCAATTAATTATTATATTACCACATCAACTATTATTAATATGTGTTCTGTTTTACGACAGGTCCATTATTTTTGTCAGTGAACTTAGACCGCCAATGCCTTGTCTTCTGTCTCCTCCTTCAGATACCAGAATTTATCTTCTTTCCTTCAAGTGATAATATTTTAATCCTCCTTCCTAAGCTCCTCCTTCCCTCAAACTTTCCTTCTATGACATCGTGCAGAAGACAGTTCCTCAAATTATGTATCCGATCCAATTTGCTTTGTACCGAAGGATCGTATCCAAATTGGTTCTCTTCTCACCCACTGATCTTAGTACTTCTTCATTCGTCACCCTGTATGTCCACGTGATCTTCTCAAGTATTCTCCAGTGTCACATTTAAAAGCTCCCCAAGTATTTCTTTTCCATATTTCTAGGAGTCCAATTTTCTGCTCCATACAGTGCGATGCTTAAAATGTATCATTTCATCAGTTTTTTTCCTTAACTCCAAACTTAATTTGCTGGTCAACAGTAACCTCTTGTTGTTGAAAGCTTACTTGGCCATGGCGATTTTCAACATAATTTTCTTGGTGCAGTAGGCATCCTTTGTCAGCAGACTTCCCAGGTACTTGAACTGTTCTATGTTTTCCAACTCCTGGTTTACAATAATTTTGATTTTCAGCGGTTCTTAATTTTTAGAAATCACCATCACTTTTGACTTCTCAATGTTCTCCCTATCTCCACCTGTCGGTCTATAATTTATTGCGACTCTTCTTTATTTATGGCCAGCATTGCTATTTCATCTGCGTATTTTACCGTAATGAAGACGCGTCCTCCTATACTGAAATTGCCATGTGCCTCCATGGCTTCCTTTTATTTTATTTAAATCTAGAACAGACACAACACCCACCCCCTATCAATTAATTTATTGCTGTGAAAGGGAAAAACCCATATTTAACAGATGATACATTTTTCGTCCATGCGAAGAATTGATCATCGTTTCGAATCCCAACCGAGTGTACTGATATTTCCCCCTTGAATGGTTTCCCACTCTCCCTCCACGAAAATTCGACTACATTTTCTTTAGATACTCTCTTTCATATCCATACTCAATTAAATGTAATCAAATGTGTCTAGACCGGAAAGGTAGTGAAACCAGAAGTAAAAAATAATAAACAGCTGAGGAACTGAGTATTGTGTCTTGTTTTAGAGCTACACCCTATCTACGGTAGGAACGCTAATAAGTGACAGCTAGCAGAAGGTTATATTTAATTGCAAACATCGGCTGAAAGTGACTAATGTCAATTTATTTGTAAATGATTATTTTTTGCTTATCAATACTATATTATCAATAAAAAGTGTTATTAAATTATTATAATAATATTTCTCAAAGTATTACTGTATAATAATTGGCCTTTTCTTAAATCAGTGAAAGAGCAAAATTTATTATTAAAACTTTTTTTTGTTTTGTTTTGCGGTTGTGGCAACAAGATAATATATTACATAGGATGAAATAATAAATTTAAAAATATTGAATTCACACTTGTATCTTGTTAAAACTGGCCACCAATTTATATATATAACTTAGAGAAAGAGGCATACAAAATCAAAATAAAAGTTTTTATTTTGTAAACAGCGCATGAACACAACCGAAGGTGATCTGGTGGTCTAGAGGTAAGGTGTCAGACTTCTGTGCTGGGGGTCCGGGGTTCAATCCTCGGTACCGGCACAGATTTATCTGATTGCCAAACCCTTCCTTCACCTCTGACAAGACGTGTATTAATCACAACTTGTGAATGTGAGGAATTCCAGACCTCCACCGTGGTTCGGATTCCACGTTAAACTGTAGGTCCTCCATTTCATCTCACAATCACCCTACCATTACACATTAGCGTAAATGCGTATAACCCGAACGGGTAGTAAGACGCGGTGCTAATAATAAACACAACCGAAGACTGTTTGTATGATGACGTCATCAACCTCTCTTGTTTCGGCTAGTTCACCATCTTTATTTATGAAGAGAACGCAGAATTTTAGAAGCTCTCATTTTATCAATCATTTTTAAGTGAACCACAGACGCTGCTTCCATAAAAATAAAGAAACATCCAAAATGCTATTTTCATAAGTTCGTGTCCAAATAATGTAAAAACGTTTAAAAGAAATAAATAATTAAAAACAAATTGTTTGTTGTGTAAGTTTTGACTGCCAAAAATAACGACAGCCAACTTATTATGGGCTTGCAGATCATATTATGTTTTAGAGAATGTATAGTTGGTAACTTTTCGTAGTTATCACTTAGCTAGCACCTCTCCTACCAAAGATAGGGTAAAAGTTAGTTTGTTTTCTGATACAATTTATTATTTCGTTCATAAAGGTGGGATGGAACAAGATGCGAGAAAAAAACAATTTTTTTCTGTTTTATGCTAAAATTTTTATGCCAAACTAAATCAAATATTTCTCCAGTAGAAACATAATAGAGTTTAATTTTCTTCACCTGGTGACCTCAGCAATAAAGTTTAATAGCTTTCAAAGGTGTCCTGGAATTTAGTGACAGTTTTCTCTTAATTTAAAAAGTTTCTCATCAAATGCCATTGTACGCATGACAGATATTCAACTACGTTTGTTATCAACATGTGAAGAAAATTAAACTATATGTTTGCACTGGAGTAGTATTTTATTTATTTTATATAAAAAAAGTTTTTCCATAAAAACTGCAAAAACACTGGCCTTTTTTCGCGTCCCCTTCCATCCCACCTTAAATGCACATAAACTGCCCCTTGAAAAATACATAGCTAGATTTGGAGTTAATTATTTCTACGGATCAAAGAGGTCCCTTGTCTAGTCTGAGTGTTTGTAAAATCAATAATTAGTCCCCCAGCATTCCTCTTCCTGCCTTAGAGCACGCTAGCAAAGAAGTCGATAAATAGCAAAGCTCGTCTCACCCTACTGATAACAATCTAACTTGGTACAGTCTAATTTTCCTAGGAAGACATCTAGAAAAGTTTATTAGATCTACTTTCAAATATTCACATTTCAAGTCATCTTATCAGAGCAGTCACTTTTTATAGATAGTATCTTTTTTTTAATCACCGCGTCCTACTACCTGTTCAGTTTATACGATAATTACTTTAATGGGGTAGGGATGAGGAAGGACTAATTTTAGAAGTAGTTTAACCGCATTTGCGTTGAAGGAGAGTTGGAAACCTGACCTCCCCGTAATCAGTAGACCTTTCTAACACGAGAGTGACGCCTTAGACTGATTGGTCACCTAAGTGGGTGCTAGATCACATAAATACCCATAAAATAACACTAATAATTTAGTAAAATCTTATGATTGTTGACCGTAAAAATATTTGTATTTTCTAAAAGTTTCTTCCCGTCAAAATTGGACTATAGTTTTGCCAGTGCTAGCTAGAGGGATAGCCGCACCGGAGATTACATGGCCTAAGGCTTCAGACTTGCAATGGACCGGATAGTAGTTAGTGGGAAGGCCTATTCATGATGCCGTATGTCTGTATCTCAGCCTAAAGCTTTAACCATTTCACCAATCGGGCTAAAACTTGGTACCTAGGGTTTTCATTAGGTTCCACAGAGAAGAATTTAGGAATTAGTTACCTAATCCTAAAATTAAGGATAGTTTACTTAAGGTCAAAAAGAGAAAAAAGCAATTTTCTTGAAATCGTATCCAAAGAGTTTGATCAACAGTCTTATTTACGCATTGTTTAACATTACAAACAAAGTGGTGAAGATAATTTTCCAGGGAAAATGGCTTAGAGGTTACTTTACATTAGCGAATATCTCCAAACTTTGATCATTTATCCGCAACTCTTTGAGATACGAAATAACTCATCATCGAAAAGTTGTAGTACTAACTTTTTTCAATATACTTTTATAAAATCAATAGTTTCCGATTTATAATCAAATATATTTTCAAACGGAGGTCCGGAAAATGGTGAGTCGACTGTTATGCTCTTTGGTGAAAATAGATGTTCCTATTTTCTCATACTCTTTGGTGAAAATAGATGTACCCGTTTTCTCAATACGTGTTGGTATTAGTGTATATTATTTCAGTTATGCTCTTTGGTGGAATGTGATGCTCTTTTTCCCATTATATTTCTGCAACAATATATAATATTTATTTTCAAACATTTCTAGGCAAAGGAGCGAGAATGTGTGCGTGGTGCATTTTACCATTTATTTCACATACGATTTATCTCTTTGGTCTTCTTTGGTCAAAATGCGGTTTACTGCCTTCTTCATTTGACAAAAGAGGAATTGGAAACAGTTTAATAGTTTTTATTTTATTTCTCTGCTTTCGATTCCACTGTTTTCGTATTAGAATAAAGAAAACCGCTCCACGAAGCTACGCCTGGTTTGAACTGTACTATCTACCTAAGTTAGGAAACTTTTGTTTTAATTTAGTGCAAAATGTTAGTGCGTTGTGGGTGGGAGGGGGGAATAATTTGATAGTTTGATATAATACTTGACGTTTCTATAGATATAATTATGACCTGCTTTGGTGGCCGCATGGTCTATGTCGTCACTCTCACATAGATTAGACTGCCAATGTCAGGTTGATTGGGGTTCGAATCCTGGTCAGGTGTATTGGGGTGTTTTTCCCCCAAAATGGTTTTTTACATTCCCTCCATGAGAATACGGGTACACTTCTCTCAATTCTACCTCTCTAATCCCTAACTCATTAGCGTAATTAGTATATATGCGTATAACCTGAACAGGTAAGTAAGACACGGTGCTAAACAAAACATTATTTTTAAATCAGTGGAGACGTTTAACACTAGGCCTATCGTTATTGGTGGCTTCTTCCCGTATCGGTGGAAACGTGGTCTAAATGACGAGCTCATTTAGTTTGTTTTTCTGTTGATGGGTAAATCGGTGGTTCGAATCTAGGCCAGGTGTACTAAGTTTTTTCACTCCATAAATGGTTTATCACTCTTCCTCCACGCAAATTCGGGTATGTTTCCTCAAATTGCTCTAAATTTTACCTTCCACGATTCCTACCCCATCAGCGTGGGGATTCAGGAGGATATTTATAGGATTATAGGAAGTGCAAACTCATTAAGGTGAGGTTGAAACCACACTGATAAATCACACGGATTTCAGTCGGCTGATATTCGAACCTGGTCTTCCCTGTAACCGGAAAACCAGGTTAATGAGAGACTCACGCAGACTTCTGACCACCAGATACAGGTATGGCCTATATTAAAAATATGGCCTTACAAAATCAGACTCTATAGTGAGATTAATGATTAATTGTTAGATTTAAAATATACATTTAGTTTAATAGTTTTGAGGATTTTTTTAGAAGACTCTTTTATCTTCAATAGTTAAATAATATCACCTTAAAGCCAGACCAATGGTCCCACCATCTAAGGCATCATGCTCGCAAGATACTGAATGGACTCGACTGGAAGGTCAAGGTTCGAATCTTGGCTTGGAGCAGGATGACACTTACCTAGACTCGAATGGAATGGGCCAGTTACATATGCGAAACTGGCCCATTCCATTCATTCAAATTTAGTTAGATGTCGTCTTGTATTTATTATAGCACCACACTTCAGGCGTGTCAAGTCTGACAATGAAATTGGCCCTTAGTCCCGTCGAGTGCCTGCCACGTGACCAGAATTGTACTTCGAATGTTGGTCACCCCTGTCTTGTATTTCACTGAGTGACCTTGGCCACGAACTAGTCTACAAGGGAGACCTTGTGATGGAGTCTCGGGTTTGGACGTATTATTTCATCCCGCCAAATATACTGGCCCAGAATAACACGACCTCGTATCGCTCGCTGTCTAACTTCCCTGATACAGGAATAACCCGCCTTCCCCCTTCACACCCGCGCATGCGCTTGTTGATCACACGCAGGTGGTGCCCAAACGGTGACCCGCGTGACTAATATAGTGCGCGATCGTTAATAACGTACAACTTTGGATGGCGATAAGTTGTTTTAAATTTGGATCTATACGTTCGACACAAAAGAATATTTAACTGTTTTAAATGCATGAAACCCACTTCGGTGGCCGCATGGTCTAAGGCGTTACTCTCGCAGTAGACTAAACTGCCGATGATGGGGAGATCGAGGTTCGAATCTTGGTAGGGTGTACTGAGGGTGGTTTTTACAAAATGGTTTTCCACACTCACTCCACGCAAATTCGGGTACATTCCTCTGATTATAGCGTAAATACCATTAGCGTAATTAATACATAAGCGTATAACCCGAACGGTTAGTAAGACTCGGTGCTATAAAAAAAACCATGGGGTTAGGACGAGGGGATATCCTTGAGGGAATACCCTCTCCAACCTCTATTAGCATGGAGAGAGAATGGAAAAACACGGTTATAAATCTCTCATAACGAATAACCTCCTAGTGCACCTGGATGGGATTCGGATCTTAAGCTTCCCATCAATGGCGACCTAGTTCGATGCTAGTCGAATGCCTTATATCGCTAGTCTACCGTTTTAGTTTATGAGAAGAGAAGTCCTTCCAGATTTGGAGATCTATTTCGTCTTTTATCTGTAACCAAGGAATTTTAAAAAGGGCGTAGAAAGATCATTTATCCAGCAGGGGGTCCACTAAAAAATTGTACTTTTAAAGGGGGTCCATAAAATTTCAGGGGGATTATTGATCCACCTACCCTTTTCTACCCCCTTGAGTTTTACGCTCGATTTACCAAGTATTTCTTTAAACCATGAATGCTATGCACAGTGGCGCAGGAATGTTTTTATTTATGGGGGTGGATGTAATCATGTGCTGTTATAGGGAATAACATTTCTGGGATTTAAAAAAAATCAGGAAAAATGTAATATTTAACGGTCCCATTGTTCATTTTTCTCATTTATTTTAGGCATGCCAAACATTAGAATTAATACACACAAAACAAATTAAGAAAAATTACATTTGATGCGGCTCAACTAAAAATGATCAAATATTAAAAATTAAAGTAGGTTTCCAAACACCTTTGCCCTATATTCGTTACTAGCTATTAAACCAATAACTAGTTTTACAATTCCAAGTTTGTTGAGCCTCTCAAGGTATGAATTAAGAAGAATGGGGGTGGTTTCCCAAATGAGGTTTTTCAATTGAATTTTTCCCATCCTTTTCTTAAAGCAAATGTGGATATGCTTTCTTCAAACAACCTATTATTATTATTATTATTATTATTATTATTATTATTATTATTATTATTATTATTAGCACCACGTCTTACTACCCGTTCGGGTTATATGCACTTACGCTAATGTGCAATAGTAGTGTGATTGTGAGATGAAATGGAGGACCTACAGTTGACGTGGAATCCGAACCACGTTGGAGGCCTGGCATCCCTCACGTTCACAAGTTGTGATTAATACACTTCTTGTCAGAGGTGAAGGAAGGGGTTTCCCAATCAAATAAATCTGTGCCGGGACCGAGAGTTCAAACAACCTACCTCATAGATAAAGTTGTTAATAGCACACGTATATAACGTGATATTTTTAAATAAATAAAAGGGGCTGAACATATCGTGAATAGATATATCTTGAGCCTTTATTTTTCTTTTAGGCCCAAAGTATTTTGACCATAAAGGATTCGTGCCAATATTTGACCTCAAGATACTTCAGACGTGAAATATTCGCAGCTATAGCGTTATCGCTCACGAAAGTGCTAATATTTGGCGTCCAATAATAGATACAGTCTCGTCCACAAAAAAAAACCGATTTGTTGATTAAAGTAAGCATCGGTATTTCTTCCCATTGTTACTAAAGGCACTGTCCATAGATATGTATCGCATTAATTATGTTAATTCGAGACAATTCTGTGGCAGGTTGGCATTACAAGTATCAATCAGCCTTGTTTGACCTTGAAATTGAATCTGCCATAGTTTAAATTGTGTGTGTGTGTGTGTGTGTCGCTGGACAGGGCGTGGGCAGGAATCCAGCCTGGGACCTCTAACAATGTGATGTGTGGAGAGAAGACAGACAAGGTATATATAAGGTGGGAAGATACAGTTTCACATCACAAGTGTAGCGTTCTTACTCGGCTCTCAAAATCTCCACAAAGCAGCGCCAAGTCATGAAGGTAAGGAAGGTGTTTTTTTGTTTAAGTTATTTCGTTTCGTTTAAAAAATTTTTTCATCGTTATCTACCCCCCCCATCCCCTCCCAAAAGTGTGTGCGACGAAATAAAAAAAAACATGTTGTAGAAGAGAAACGAACTGGTGAAGATGATACCACGTCTATAGTTAAAGTGATGCTGTCTTACTTTCTTCGGCGGTTAAAATCGTACTTGAAGTCACCATGTACCGTTGTACATTTTATTTGAAAAAAAAAAGTCAATCTCACTAGTAAATTACAATACATACTTTCAGAAGGCCAAAGAAAGAACCAATAAAGCATTTAAAAAAAACTCTATATTTACGTATTTTATTATTTTACCCGCCAGTATCGTCAGATCTTCCGGTAACAATGGGGGTCAGGTTTCGAATCCGGTTCGGATGAACTGAGTTGATTTTTTTTCTAAATGGTTTCCCTGCATTTCCTATAAACAAATGTAAGCACATTTCCTCTAAATTATACCTTACTCGTCACTATACCGTTAGTGTAAATAAGTGGATAGGGTGGACTGATAGTAGGACGCAATGCACTAAACTAAAAACAAAATTAATGTCATAATACTAATAGCATGAGAACAAATCGACAATTTACTAAAAACTATTTATAAATTATTTAATTCATTTTGTAAATATTATGTCTTACCTTGACCGATTACAGTATGGCCATATCTTATAGGCTTCATCATAGGATAACCTATTAAGGCAAGCTTGATATATTTCAGGCTAAACGTAGTGTATAATAATAATTGTGACAGAGTGATAAAAATATGTCGTAGCCTATTTGAACAATAGGTACTGCGGGATATCAAGTACTTAGCATAATTTTTTGTTACGAAAGCCAAATAATTCGTACGCCTACTGATCGACTAGTAAACTATTATTCATTTATTTTTAAATTTTGAGAACGCGATTATTTAAATCACAATATTTATTACACTACAACAATTATTATAAAGCGTCTAGTTGGCGTAGTTTTAATTCAGATGTCCAAATTTGTTTTGCCCTTAAAGATACATGTGTCGATGTCTTATGCCTACGAATATAGTGAAAATTGTGTATTTGGAATTTGGCTGCAGTTTGCTGATAACTTTAAATTATCCACTATTCAAATTAACAGAGATAAAAACGATTGAATGTAGATTTACTCCCATTCCCTCTTCAACATCTTTCTTTTAATTTTTTTATGTTCAATAAACTTATGAAAAATATAATGTACGATATTTTCAATGGGTTCACTACAACTACATTTTATTTTTTATTAGTTAAATTTCAAAAACTTTTTTTGTTGTTGAGAAAATTGGCTCTTAAAACTCATATAATTAGCTCAAAATCATGTTCAGATGCTTTAAAATCCCCTCCCTCGAGGTTAAATTCCTGAAATTTTCTTTCAAGAAGGGGTGGGGAGTGCCACACCCACAGTAGATGAGACTCCCATCTGCCCCCCATTCGGAAAACCCACATAAGCGCCCTTGCCTCAGAGCGTTAATAAAATTAGATTATCTCCTCATATTTATCTAGCAAGTATCAACCTAAATAAAATGTATATTTTCTGAAAGAGAGGACTAAATATACAAAAATTGGTTTGATTGATCCTTTATTTTGATGTCAAAAAATGTAAAAATAAGTCTTTTGGTTTGTATATAATAAACACTCTACAGGTCGCAAATAAGAAATAGTTGACCCCAATTATTTTATATTTATTTTATTTATTATCAAAATAGAACCACCTTGAAATTAATAATCGACATCCTGGACGTTAAAGTTTACCATATAAACATTTTATACTTATTTTACCTATTTTTATCTTAATTTATTGGTGACCGACCGTACGCCAAAAATATTATTTTGACTTTTCACGTAGGCCCTGTGACCAATCATTTCTAAGATATTTATTTTGACTATTTATTTTATCGATTGGCTTAAAATATATGTTTTGTGAAGCTATAAATTTGTTTACAAATCTGTAATCCAAATTAAATTTCACTCAAAAAGGTTTTCCCTCCTTTTTTTTATATTGGTCAGTCAGATCTTTAATAAGTCAATTTCTCGCAAGTTTTACATAAAAATAATTTGGAAGAAAAATAACGTGTTTTATAAAAATAGTTTTTATATATAAAAGAGCTTTATATAAATTGTAGTTAAAGGTCCCTCTCACCCCAAAAAAAAAGCAACAAAGGGAATGTGCGTTTTTGGTGTTGCCATTAATTTTTTAAACTCGTGAAATAGCCGCATTGGTGGCCACGTGGACTAAACGTCAAATTTGTTTAGTAGTGAGAGTGGCGGAAAGGCCCGGGTCAGAATCCCAGCCAGGTCTAATGCGGTAGGTTTTACCTAGATGGTCTGCCAGTCTCCCTTAACGCAAGCCCAAGTACATTTATTATCAATTCTAACTCATTATTATTATTTAAATTCGGATAACCCGGACGGGTTATAAGGAAGGAGCGTATTTTTAGGCACCAAATCTGTTTTAAATAGACAGGTGAGTAGGCATTTAAAAATATGGCTTTTAGGCACCCAAATAGGCACATACAGAAAAAAACAGGCACACAATACAGTAAATATTTGCGTGAAGGGAGAGTGGAAAATCATTTAGGGAAAAACCACCCTTAACACACACCTGACCGGTATTTGAACCCCGATCTCCCCGTCATCGGCAATCCACTTTATTCCAAGAGTTATGTCTTAGGTCATGCGGCCAGCGAAGCGGGTTTACAAGCAAATCACATTGTTGTTAATCACTAGACACTTTTCTAGATTTTCAGTAGTGAAATTGAATGTATTGTCAAATATAATGTTTTTATAATTTAAAAATCTTCGTTCTTCTTCACACGACATCAATGGACAAAATCAAATTTGCCATTTTCGAAGAGGTTAAGCATTTCTCATGCAATGACATGCTGTTTCGGAGAAAAATCCATACCGTAACTGAAAAAAAGAATGAGAGGACAAAGCCGAAATAGGCGCATTAAGGCTCTTGTTTATAAAATAGGCAAAAATAAACAGTATAGGCAATTATATGCACTATAAAATTAATATATTGTACTCGTAATAAGATGAAATGCATAATTATATCACAACAGCCTATGCTTTACGATCAAGGAAAAGAGAAAGGAAAATAGGCAACACCCGCTCCTTAGTGATAAGACACAGATTTGCGATATTTTCTCATCCTTTATTTAAACAACAGTTGCCGTGTTTCCTTTGAAATGGTTAGTAATCCTTTAGTTTTATATAAGTTTTAGTTTAAGAGTGTTTGAGCGGCAAGACACTCCGTATTCACTCTCAATACAAATATATTATTTGATAACAGGATTGCTACGCGATAACAAGGTGATTTTTCATTCACTTATTGCTAAAATATTATTTTTCCACGCGATGACTCATATTTATATTTGTTATATTTAAGCTGTGTGATTTGTTCAGTGTTAGGACCGGAAATTTACTTTAGGAATATACATATGGTGACCATAAACTATTTATTTAGAAAAAGCAAGAAAAATATTTATTACAAAGGCGAC
The DNA here is from genome assembly GCA_902151455.1 of Timema bartmani. Taxonomy (NCBI): domain Eukaryota; kingdom Metazoa; phylum Arthropoda; class Insecta; order Phasmatodea; family Timematidae; genus Timema; species Timema bartmani. Next base: position 65,720 of record CABFWB010002934.1, on the reverse strand, counting down.
TAATTTTTTTTAAATATGGTGCACCGTGTATAATGCATATACTACAACAAAAAAGTGAAGGGGGCTAGAGAAAAATAATGAAGGCAGGGAGAAGGAAAATAGTTGAAACATAAATTTTGGGTTTAAAATAACTTTTTTATTGATAGTTCAAAGTAACAAGCTTACATCAAGTCAAATAATTTTAAAAAATTAGCTTCGTCGTAAATGTCAAGGAACAAATATTATTGTCAATATAAACTTTGTTCGCATAGGAACATGACTAAATTTTAATTTTAACTTTTTTTTAGTTTTATTATTGATTGTAAAACAAATTTAGGATATTAGATTCTTCACATCAAACTAATATTTCAGTAAAAAGGTTACAATAATACATAGCATTAAAATCAAAATATCTCTAGGAACAATCAAAAATAATATCAAGAAACTTCTTTGAGATACATGTAAAAGTAGAACGTAGGCACTTTCTCCCTTTTTCATGGGAATTTATATACATTACATTTTAGATAGTAAATTCAACTGCCATTGCACGTATACATACATAATTTTAGGCAAATAGAGATTGTAAACAAAACATTTAAAAATTAAAACTCAAGGGTGAAATTCCTTGCGCTGTTCAATTCGAAATATTATTTTATATAATTTAAAAAAGAAATACTTGTTTAAAAACCAGTACCTATGGTTGTAATACGGTACCGCCTGTTATGTAAGACAATACATCATCCTAAAAAACAGTACTGTCTTGCATCGAAAATACAAATTTTATAATTTTGGGAATTTTAGGATGACCTTTACTGTCTGAAGTGGGATAGTGAATATCGAGTATTAGAATTGGTCTTAAAATTTAATCTTAAATTCGATCTCTCTTCAATTGTTCAAAGTCATAATGTCTTCATTTCAACTAACCGCACTTAGCTCCCTGGAGGTTTCCAGTCTGTTGGTCAGCCTTGCTATCACACCCATACCTGTTTCTCAATAATCACTTCCTTCGTTCTCTACAGGTCGCCGTCGTTCTCCTGTCCGTGTTCGCCTGCAGCGTGTCCGCCGGTCTGTTGGCCGCCCCCGCCAGCGTCCTGGTGCGCACGCCCAGCCTGGACAGCGCCGTCATCAAGTCTGACCGTCTGGGAGGTAACTTCGCCTACAGCTCAGTGGAAGGACACTCGTACGCCGCCGTCAGCCCCGTGGTGCAGAACGTGGTGAGCCCCGTCGCCGTCTCCTACACCGCCCACCAGGTGCCCGTGGGATATGCCGTCGCCCCCGTCTACGGCTACGGTGGCCCTCTCCTCCACTCCGTCCCGGCCGCTCCCCTCCTGCAAGCCGCCCCCGCGCCAATTCTTTTGGGGCACCCCGGCTCTACCCTCGTCAACCTGCCTGGCCTTGTCGCTGCCTCCCCCGCTGAGATCGTCGCTGACGCTCCCGCCACCGCCGCCGAGCCCGCCCCCGTGTCGTCAGACTCTTCTGATGACTCTGTCGCTGTGGAGTCGGCCTAACCTCCTCGCTCTCTTATCTCTTGATACCTTCTACGCTCAACGCTCCTGTTTATAATGTTTCCTACTTCGTCAAGACTATTTCATTCATCCTGGAAATTGACTGACATGTTTATAAAACTTCATCAATAAACTGCTATTTAAGTTTTTACAAACTAGTGCGTTCTTAACTTTGTTTTTTTCCCACTTTACATTCTTTTGTAAGCATTATTTTCACTTGTATTTATTTAATAATATGACTATGGTAACTTGTCAACCACACCGGTGAGCACACGAAAAAAAAAGGGCATCAATCTCGTCCAGTTTGATTTTCTGGTGACGCTGAGGCTGGAGGTTCGAATCCCGGTCGGTAATACGGTAATATTTCTCCACTCACCCACCACATAAACTAGGGGTACAACTTATCTATATTTTACCTTCTTCATTCCTGCCCTATTAACGTAAATAGTACATGGATAATCCAGACCAGTAATTCCCAAACTTTTTTTGCCAATTGCGTACCTCTTTCAGGGCCATGGTCTATCTATCCAAAGTACCCCTTCCAGTTCCTCATAAAAGAAAGTAAACAAATACCAGCTTTGTTCTGAAGTATAAACGATCGTTTCAAATTTTAATAAAGCTTTATCGGTAAACTTACACATGTATTAATGTGTTTATACCCGCCTCAGTGGCGTAGTTAGCTAACGCGCTAATCGTGTTGAGCTAGACTGCCGAGGACGGGGAGATCAAGGTTAGAATCTCAAACCGGTGAACTAGGTTTTTTTTTTCCTAAATGGTTTTCCAATCTCCCTCCACAAAAATGCGGGTTCACTTCCTCTAAATTCAACATTCCCATTTCCTAATCCATTAGCGTAATTAGTACTTAAGCGTATAACCCGAACGGTAGTAAGATGCGCTGCTAAACAATAATAAAAATAATGTGTTTATAAATTTTGATATTAGTAGAAAAATATGTCCTAAATCAATCTTTGTTGTACGTTTCATGTCTCCTAAAATCCTTCACGTGTACATCGGTGTCCGCGTACCACACTTTGAGAAACACTGATCCAGACGGATAGAAAGATGTGAGGCAAGAAAAGTGTTAACACATTTCAGAAATGATGAGGGTTTAAATATTCTTTCAATCAATGTTTTAGGTTTACTTCCTTTCAAAGATGAACTCTCAAACGATTATATCAGAGATTCTCCGTTGGAAGTGAAAGTCATTACGTTTCCTGTGAAAAGTTTCAATTCAATTATGACGATTTAATTGAAGGTGGAAGTTAGAAGAGGTGCCATTTACTGTCTGGAAGGTAATGACATATTTATATAGGTGCACTTAGGTAATACCCTTTTAGGTTCACAAAATGGAAAAAAGAGATAGCAATAATGGGGAATGAAAGCATATCAGGTAAGAGTGATTTGGCGTTCACTATATGTGCGGTCTAAATCACTAACGACATTTAGTTTAATTCTTTCTTTTAGAACCGCGTCTTACGACCCGTTTGGGATTTAGGATAGTGGTTGCAGGGATTAGAAAGGTTATATTTAGAGGAAGTATACTCGCATTTGCGTTGAGGGAGAGTTGGAACTCATCTAGGAAAAACCACTTTCAGTAAACCCGACCGTGATTCGAACCTCGATCTTTCAGTAATCGGCAGTCTAGTCTACTGCGAGAGTTGCGCGCTAGACCACGCGGTCACAGAAGCGGGTCGCAATGCCTTATAGTTCGAACACTCCCCGTTACGTAAAATAAAAGTTAATACAACATTTATATGGAAACTGTTTAAAAAGTTGATCTTAAAACGGCTGCTATTAGTTTTTTCCCCATCTTATTGCTTACACTTGGATGTAATTAGCGAGACTCTATTGGTCCGTCTGATCACGTGAGAGTTGAAAAATTAGGTGGTAGGGGGGGAAATAGTAGGTTTACTTTTCTATAACACTGACTGGGCTGGTTTGGGTTCAATCGCAACCAGCTGCCATCTCTCCCCCTCCCCCATTCCAATTTGTAGATTTTCTTTCTCTCTCTTCAAGCAAACATGGGTCTCCTTCTCAGGCCCGAACTTTTAAGGGGGCTAGAAAGTTTACCCCCCACCATAAAGTATGATTGGTAATGTATTCGTGTAGGTATCGTCAATGTCTAGGCTCGTACCTTATTGAAATCTACAACTACAACAAAAAATTATATTTTTCAACACATTAACTTGCTTCAAGAGGGATTAAATGTTAAAAAGAAATTATTGACATCTCCTGTGGGGGAATTTCCCGCAAGACACCACAAGCTCCTTCCTCCAACCTCCCAAAAAATTAATACGGGTACTTTCTTGACCCTTTTCCCAGTGTTTCTATAGGAAAGAGTGAAGTCGCCGATATAAAATTAATACGGGTACTTTCTTGACCCTTTTCCCAGTGTTTCTATAGTAAAGAGTGAAGTCGCCGATAGCCATTTCTGACACAAAAGGTGGGAAAGGAGCATTTATTTCGATTTTAAATAAAACCTTTTATGTTATAGTGCCAGTTTTGCCTATAAGCGAAAAACAGGGAAAAAGGGTTCAGGTAGAATTTTAAAGAACTGAATCGGGGTTTGGGGGAGTGGAGGGAGAAGATAATATTTAAAAAAATATTAAAATATATTTATTTGAATCTATCGAAGTTTCTGTGAAACACCTTGTTTTACACTTAGCCAGGTTACAAAAGGGTAAGTAACTATTTGAAATTAAAAAAAAAAGTAGCTTGATGAACGGAAATAAATCATAACAACAACAAATTATAAATATCACATACTCTAAATCAACCAGACAGATTCTTATCAATTATTCCCAATGTAGCCGCTCAGAAATCGAGCTCCTTGCCTCCTTAAGAGAAGTACAGTGGTCTGACCCCTCCTCTGCTTACTCTCCTATTTATAAGAGCATTCTTCCGGAACAATCGATTCGTTTCGGGGGAGGAGGGGTGTGTGAATCATGTTGTCTGTATTTTTATACCCGCTCCCCCACTATACTCCTGCTGTGGGCGGAAATTAGGTTTGTGCCTCGCCGGAAGCTCGCCCAGAGGGCCAGGTGTGGTCAACGACAAAGACAAAATGTCCGACCCGCCGCGCCGGAGGTGAATATTACACGCTGCTCGCCTTGAGAAGACCGGTCCGGGCTCAAGGACAAACGGCAGAGATAGTGACAGGGATAGTGTTTTTTTCTCCCTTCTTCTTTCGTTCGAGAAGACAATTAATATTAATACGGTATTTATCTTTAATTTTATCCAATGGCTTGTTTCTAAAAAAAATAATACCCTAAAACAACTGCCTTTCAAGGTTGTCCAGTTGCACACAAGATCGGAAGAGATTTAAAAAAAAATAAAAAGCCTTACAATAGATTACAAAGATAAACATATTCAAATTGTAATATCATTAGGAATGTAATTATTAGTACCTCATGCTCAACACCAAGATAATATTAATTACTCAAATCACTTGATAAAAGAAATAGGGACCTGGATGGAGTGCAACCGCGTTAGCGTAGAATGATACATTGCATATGTGGGAAAACACACACACACAAAACCCAAGTTTACCTGGCTGAGATTCGAACCTAAAACTCCCCAACACCAGCAATATTCTACTGCAAGACCAAAGCCTATATAGAGTTGACTTTTTGCTCAATAATTTTGGTAAACCTGCTCACTAATGTTTTTAGACCCATACAGCCCGCTATTATCAAAAAAGTTGCCGAAAGGGCCTAAGGCGTTATTCTTGCAATACAATAGACTGGACTGCCAATGACGGGGAGATCAGGGTTTGAATTTTGGTCGTGTGTTCCGAGCGTGGTTTTTCACTTTCTCTCTCTCTCTCTCTATCTCTCTCTCTCCACTCAAACGTGGTTAAACCTCCTCTAAGTGAAATTAAATCCATTAGAGTAATTAGTACAGATGCGTACAGCCCGAATTGGTAGTAAGACGCTGTGCAAAAACAAAACAAAAAAAACATGACTTAAAACACTACTGCGTGAACTTCGTTGCTGATATTTACTGGCAAAATAAACCAAGATCTCCATTGGATTACTAATGAGCTTCGTAATTTTAAGATTATAATTTTTGACGAATATAAAACGGAAAGAGAATTAAAAGAGATCACCAGCATCGGTTGTCTAACGCGTAGCCCTCGAATTAGACTGGGTTTCCGTTGACAATAAGATCGGGGTTCGAATTTTGGTTGGGTGTATTCAGAGTGTTTTTATCCAAAAAATAGGTTTTTCACTCTTTTTTTAAATTATGCCATACTCACTCCTAACCTCAAATGTGTAAACATACATATAGCCCGAACGGGTGGTATGATACAGTATCCACACACTAAAAAAAAGGTTAAATAAATACAGTATGTTCAATTTTATTTAGCGGTACTACTGCTATTATTACTACTACTACTACTACCACTACTACTACTACTACTACTACTACTACTACTACTGCTGCTGCTGCTACTGCTACTACTGCTACTACTACTACTACTACTACTACTACTACTAAAAAAATCAAAGGTGTAATAATATATTCAAGGCTCTAGAATGACTTTTTTTTATAAGACCTAGCATAGTTGAGGTACTTTTGAGCTGCAAATTGGTCGATTAAATGGATGATAATAGGCGTATATTGTTTTACGCCAAGATTTCTCTGTCGAGAAAGAGTAATTTATTTGTAATAATTATAACCTGCCTAACGTTTCACCAAATGCGATCTTTGCGATGCATAGCAATGATTCTCTCTCTCTCTCTCTATCTCTCTCTCTCCACTCAAACGTGGTTAAACCTCCTCTAAGTGAAATTAAATCCATTAGAGTAATTAGTACAGATGCGTACAGCCCGAATTGGTAGTAAGACGCTGTGCAAAAACAAAACAAAAAAAACATGACTTAAAACACTACTGCGTGAACTTCGTTGCTGATATTTACTGGCAAAATAAACCAAGATCTCCATTGGATTACTAATGAGCTTCGTAATTTTAAGATTATAATTTTTGACGAATATAAAACGGAAAGAGAATTAAAAGAGATCACCAGCATCGGTTGTCTAACGCGTAGCCCTCGAATTAGACTGGGTTTCCGTTGACAATAAGATCGGGGTTCGAATTTTGGTTGGGTGTATTCAGAGTGTTTTTATCCAAAAAATAGGTTTTTCACTCTTTTTTTAAATTATGCCATACTCACTCCTAACCTCAAATGTGTAAACATACATATAGCCCGAACGGGTGGTATGATACAGTATCCACACACTAAAAAAAAGGTTAAATAAATACAGTATGTTCAATTTTATTTAGCGGTACTACTGCTATTATTACTACTACTACTACTACCACTACTACTACTACTACTACTACTACTACTACTACTGCTGCTGCTGCTACTGCTACTACTGCTACTACTACTACTACTACTACTACTACTACTAAAAAAATCAAAGGTGTAATAATATATTCAAGGCTCTAGAATGACTTTTTTTTATAAGACCTAGCATAGTTGAGGTACTTTTGAGCTGCAAATTGGTCGATTAAATGGATGATAATAGGCGTATATTGTTTTACGCCAAGATTTCTCTGTCGAGAAAGAGTAATTTATTTGTAATAATTATAACCTGCCTAACGTTTCACCAAATGCGATCTTTGCGATGCATAGCAATGAATGAAAATTTGAAAAAAAAAAAAAATCTTACCTTTTACAGGGGGCAGGGGACCACCAGCCTCCATCCCCCACACACATATCTTCAAATTCACCAATCATCAATAGCTATGGTACTACTTAACTAATTTTGGTTCTATGTACATGACTGATTAATATGACTTGTCGACACAAAATCGGCCCCCAGGGTGATAAACATACCAATCTACAGAATGAAAATAACAGACAGTAGCTAAAACAAAAAGTAACACGTGTAGCACTAAAAATGATATTTTAAACGATACACAGAGTATTTTAATTTGTCTTCTACTCACCATCAGTATTATCATAACACAACAAAACAATATTTTAACCACTTCACTATTTGTTTTGAGATAATTGAAATAAACAATGATATATCATAATTATAATTCATCCACACAACTTTAAGGGGTGCCACAAAAGTGCCAGTTTATGTATTATGGGGATTACTGTGTCCCAAGACTCATGACGAGACGAGTGGTTGGTTTACAAGGGTGCTCACTGCGCATGCTCTGTAAGCCACCGGCGCGGTTAAGTTGTTTTTTTAGCATCACGTCTTATTATTTGTTCTTGTTGTTGATGTTTTTTGCTATGCATAATTACGCTAATGAGTTAGGGATGAGGAAGGTTGAATTTAGAGAAAGTGTACCATGATTTTCGTGGAGCTCAAGCGGAAAACCATTTTAGGAAAATCACCCTCAGTACACCCGACCGAGATTCAAACCCTGATCTCCTTGACATCGGCAGTCTAGTCCATTTAGACCACGTGGCCACCAAAGTATGTGTCGATTTCTTAAGGATATTTGAGAAAATATTGATTTCAAGAGATTTTTTTTTAAATTTCTAATTGGAATTTGTTTAATAAGAGTTCTAATACTGCTTATTGGTGGTGTATCCCCAATATAAGTAGGTAAAACAAAACCAGACCCCAGAGCATTAATTTAACACATTAATGAATGGTATAATCATTTTAAAATTATTACATTTCAACAAAAGTGAATAACATTTAGTAATAATTATTTCTATTTCATTTCAAATTTCAAATATTTTTTTTCCATGATTCAGATTAGAATTTGATATTTGTAGGTAGTTAAAATTATAATCAATAGTTTTAAACTTATTTTTATAATAATAATATATTTGTACGTTTAACAAGATTTACTTACGACTAAGAGAAAGGGTAGGGATAAGTAGGGTAGCCGAGAAGAAATGCTACCACATTCGCCTAGAGAGAATATTTTAAAAAAATACAGTGCAAGTCACGTGTTGTAAACCATCCATAGTGAACATGTGCTGGATTTTATTGCTGACCTCCACAGCCTTAATTTGCTATACCAAAAGTTTTGTAAAATGTATAGATTAAATAGTTTTAATTTGACGAACTAGAAGTTTTTGTAATTTTTTGATTTGAATAGTTTTTATTTGTCGGATAAAAAGTTTTGTAAATTTGGGGTTTGGACAACCTTTAATTGTTGTATAAAAAGATTCGAGAATTTATTGTTTGAACAGTTTTAAACCCCGCTTCAGTGGACGAATGGTCTAAGGCATTACTCTTATATTAAAGTGGCCTGCTGATGACAGGGAGATCGGAGTTCGAATACCGGTCGGGTCTACTAAAGGCTGGTTTTTCCTTTCACGCAAATGCGGGTAGATTACCTCTAAAATGCTTCCTTGTTCCTTTCTCATCTCTAACCCTTTTGAGTAACTATCACATTTGTATATAGCCTGAGCACTGAACAGTGTCATATCACCCCTTAGAGCAATAATCATTACAACACCAGGTAATTAAAGGTATTTAATATGTTAATGTTATACAAATTGTAATACAAAGTGGTAAGTATCATAATACAAGAAATGTGTAACTAAGAAATTATAGGATACATGTTTCAAGTAAAACTTTGATCGTAGACTCAGGGGTGCCCCAAGGGGGGCAATTGACCCCCCTGAGATTCTGAGGTTGTTTAAATATTAGAAGTAGGCTAATCCCGCCCAACAGTGTTCTTAACTAGCGCTCAAACAGTGCTTCCAGCCAACAAACAGCGAGTTATAGAATATAACTAATAAATTAATAACTAATGAGTAGTGACCGCCACCTGCTAACTTTAGGGTTGATAGTTTGGCGCATGCGCAAATAGTTCCAACTTTGTTCGCCATTCAAATCGTCAAGGTCAAGTATCTACTCACGCATTTGGATAAATTTGAAGCAATTTTCTTATATTGTGTCTTATTTTCAGGAGACAATGTTTGCCTTTAAAAGCGTCTTTTAAATACATTTTCCCGGGGACCCCCCGGTTTGCCCCCGTTGGAAAAAAAAATCTTGCGAGCGCCCTTGTAATAACAGATTATAGACAATTCGGAACTGCGTGATCACATTGGCTTACTACACACTTCCCTAACCAAAGTTTAGGTTTTTTTTTGTCCACGGTGATCATACAGTGGAAATAACCAGAGTCACAATATGTCGCCCCAAGAATTGATAGTTGCACAACTAGTACTGCGTAGGGTGAAACTTCCACAGCTAAACAAGGGGAGTATATTATAAACCCCCAATATTTGGAAATCTCGCTATCTTCTATGATAACTCTCATACTGATTGTATGTATTATGGGATGGACAAGACCGTAGTCAGGGGAAGGTTTTGGGGGATCAACCCCCCCTCCCCCCCAATTTTATGAACAAAATATATGTGGCTTTATTTAGGGTTCAAACAATATCAAAATAAGGGGGCTCTGTTACCATAAAAAGCACTTCAGAGAGCTTCAATATTTAATATTTAGAATTTTCCTAGCCTTCGGCAGTTAGGGGGTTATGTTGCCATAAAAACACTTTAGAGAGCTTCTAGAGGTGTTTAATATCTAGAATTTGTCCTAGTCTCCGGCAGTTAGGGGGTTGTGTTGCCATAAAACCACTTTAGAGAGCTTCTAAAATTGTTTATCATTTAGAATTTTTATAGCCTCCGGGAATTGGGGGATGGGCCTACAAAACACCCCCTACCCCCCCGAAATTATTGGCTGGCTACGGCCTTGGGAATGGACATTTATTCTTGTGGGAATACGAACTTGTACTTTACTTTTTGTTATATTAATAATAAATGTTTAACATCTTCTGAATCAACATCTGGTCATTTCTCTTCGGAAGCTGAGTTTACTATCAAGGATTTAGAGTCAATACTAACTTACGTGTTCCCTGCCTCAAAAGTTTCCAGATCTGCGGGATACAACAGGTAGTAAGACGTGTTTTTAAAAAAAGGCCTTAGTTTGTTGAGCAAAGCCTTTGTAAGTTTTGGTTTGAAATCGCCTTAATTTGTTGAACGAAATGCTATAGTTAAATTAAACATTCTAGACAAGGCCGTAGTCAAGGGGGGGTCTTGGGGGTTCAACCCCCCCC
>CABFWB010002934.1:44673-55179 GCA_902151455.1 Timema bartmani | reverse complement strand
CCCCCCCCCCCCCCGAAATGTTATGAACAAAAATATATGGCTTTATTAATAGTTAAAACAATATCAAAATTAAGGTACAAGTACAAATTTGGGGGCTGTGTTACCATAAAAAGAACTTCAGAGAGCTTCTAGAAATGTTCAATATCTATAACTTTGTAAGCCTTCGGCAGTTAGGGGGTTGTGTTGCAATAAAAACACTTCAGAGGGCTTCAAATATATACAATTTTCCTAGCCTTCGGCAGTTAGGAGGTTATGTTGCTATAAAAAAACACTTTAGAGAGCTTCTAGAACTGTTTAATATTTTGAATTTGTCCTAGCCTCCGGCAGTTAGGGGGTATGTCGCCATAAATAAACACTTCAGATATATTCTAGAGGTGCTTTATATATATCCTAGCCTAAGGAATTTAGGTGGTTATGTTGCTATAATAAACACTTCAGAGAGCTTCTAGAACTATTTATCATTTATAATTTTTTCTAGCCTCCAGCAATTGGGGGCTGTGCTCACCAAACCTCCCCCCCACCCCCCTTAAATCATTGGCTGGCTACGGCCTTGATTCTAGATCATTCCCAAGATCAGCTCTGCTCTAATAAGCCATCTTGTCATGATGATTGACTTCTTCGCTTGTCTTCAAATAACAACTTGGATGATCAGTTTAACGACTTCACGGCAACATAATACGTTGCTCTAGGCATCTCGGTTAAAAGACCATTTCATACAGGCATCCACGGTGTTCACGGTAATCATGGACGAAATAAATGTCCACGGACGTGCCAATTCACACTGCAACCAAACGTCGGCGGACATTTTTGATGCCTACAAACTTAAGTTGCTATACTGTAGTGTGGTGTAGGCGACCACATGCTCTTCAAACCGCCACTGCGCATGCCCAGTCCAAAACGTTCACGCGGACGCCCTAACGATCGCTCGAGGAATGATCTGAAAACATCCGTACCGCGGACGTTCTGTGACACCGTGGACGCCGGTGTGAATTGGCCCATTTGATAAGCTGGGAAGCGATTTCTACAAAACGTCCAACCACGGATTCCGAGGATGCCGGGGTGAAGTGGTCTTTAGTAACAGCTTGGATATCTAAACGGCTTCGAGAGTAGAACTACACCCTTCACTATCTAAATCCATACATACCTCTTGAAAACACATGACCCGCATCTATGGACATGAGGACTAAAATTCACTCTCGTCTAGTTTGGTCTGCCGGTGGTATGGAGAGCGGTTTGAATCTTGGACGAGTGTATTTTACTAAATGGTTTCTCACTCTCCATCAACACTCATGCGGATGCATTTCTTTCAATTCTACCTTCCTCTTTCCTATCACATTAGCGTGATTATACACAACAAGACCGGACGGGTATTAAGACGTCGTGGAGGGAGAAGGAAGGAGGGGTGGGGCAGAAAAGGAAACATAAACATATGAGTTAGAAACTCTGACAAAGGTGTCAGTCAGTCTCATCTGGTTTGTCTGTAGTGATGATATTTGAATCCCGGCCACATGTGCCAAGATAGTACTAAAAGGTTTCCCACTTTACCTTCACGCGAACGTGGGTAAACGTCCTATAAATTCTACGTTTTACCTTATCGACGTAAGCATTCAGAAAGTTCAAACAAATACTAAGTTATGAAACACGGGGGAAAAAACTGACAATTAAAGAATTAAAGCTGAATTAAAAGTTTAATTATTTAGTTCAAAAATTTTAACACGAGGTTTATTAAATGGCTTAACCTATAGGCTAGATATGTGGATAATAGTTTGGAAGAAATGCATCTTCATTCGTGTGGAGAGAAGATGAGAAAACCGCTGATAAATCACATTTGTAAAACCATTACCAATGCAGTCCGTTGTGATTCAAACCTCAAATTCGTCGTTGGCCATCTATTCTATCGCAAGACTGACACTGTTGATTATGATCAAGTCAACATGCTCAGAGATATAAATACGACCCTAATCTTTGTTTATTCTGTGCAATTAGCTTAAAGTGGGGTGAAATCGAACATGAGTTAAGATCAATATTTTTGTAATCTTTACAACAAAAAACCTTTTTTACAAAAAAAAAAATATATTGTTTCAGAAGATATGTTACTTTATAATTTCATTTTATACCTAAAGCAATCTCAACAGGTATTTACATAATATTTATGGACATACAGGCATTTGAACAAACACTTCGTAAATGAATATAAAAGGAGCAAATTCAAAATAACTACGTGCAAGACGAATATTATAAAAATGTTGAGATTATTTTGTGTAAAAAACTAAACTAAATGGCTCCATTCCATGGTGTGAGCCTACAAATGAGCTATACCGATTGAGCGGTCGCCACCGTTAGAGATGATAGTGCCAACATTTGCGGATAGATGGTATCATTTGGTCAGCACAACAAGCCCGCCCCTGGCCGTTAGCCTCCCTTTTATAAACCGAAATCGCTACTTCTTTATTCAAGTAGCTCCTCAACTGTCCTCACGAGGTTGAATTTGACTCCCTTCCAGACCCACTGCTTAACAGATAAATTTTGGAAGTGCCAGGGATTGAACCCGGTATCTCTGGACCTATAACAAGGTGCTCTAACCACTGGACCAACTTAAATCACATTTTGTTTGTTTTGGCAAAATAAGTTTATCGTCAAAAATAATTGTAAAAAAAAACCCATTTAACTTAGAATTTGACAATGAAACCTTAAATTTGTACGATTTATTAATATTTTTCAAACTGTTGTAAAATTTTTAGGTTGATTGTCAATTTCTAAGTTTACAAGCTAAAGAGGATATTAAAGAATGTAATCAAAAATTAATGTTGATAAACTTTAAATTAAAACTAAGGTTGGTCTATTACTTGATTGAATGTATGCCATTATGGCTTAGCCACCGATATGATAAAACATCTCAAATTCAGATTTTCATATTATTGGTGGTGTAAGCAATTTGAAAATAAAATATATAGAATCTTACAACCCATCCTGGGCTAATCCCATATTTACACTAATTCTATATTATTACTATTTATTATTATTATTATTATTATTATTATTATTATTATTATTATTATTATTATTATCATCACTGCATCTCTACCCGTTCGGGTTATACACGCTTATGCTATTGTGTAATGGCAGGGTGATTGTGAGATGAAATGGAGGACCTACAGTTTAATGTGGGATCCGAACCACGGTGGAGGACTGGCATTCCACAAATTCACAAACTTATCTTTGAAAAATATATTATATACTGCAGATATAATATTATATTTTATATATATATTCACTATGGTATAGCTTATAAGATAAGAGTCATAGTGGAATCCATAAAAGACTGCGACCTTTCAGGGCAAACAGTGTGTACATGAATGTATAATTAAAGTCAAAGAAGCTAACTACTGTATTTAGAGGTTAAAGAATCATAAAACTCCAGATATAGATTAAATTTCAGTAGATTTAACAAAGAGAGGTGGTGACATATTAGCAATAGAAATTTATAAACTGCTATGTCCACAAGAAATGGAAGGAAGGAAAGTATAATAATAACCATTTTCAAAAAGGGATAAAAAACAGAGTGTAATTACTATAGAGGTATCTCATTATTAGCAACATGCAACAAAAGTATATCTAGAATAATTTTAATGAAATTGCTGTCAAATGTCGAGGAAATTATTGGGGATTCGAAAAGACAAAACATAAATTATCTATATATTTTAAAAAAGGATTATGATTCAGTTAAAAGAACCAAATTAAATGCAATTTAATTTAAGTCTGGGATATCAAAATACTTGTCAAGTTAATTAAGGTATGTTTGATACATACACATGGAAGGAAAACTGTTGGACGTCACTTATAAGATGCGACCATGTTGAAATACATGATGTATTGAAACCAGGAGATGCACTTTCCTCATTACTTTTTAATCTAGCATTAGTATATATTATTAGGGTAATGCAAGAGAGCAGGGAAAGGTTGACATTAAAAGTTACATCACAGCTATTAGGATACGCAGATGATTTAGCTTTGTTGGGTAATAGTAAGGGAGCTGTTGCAAGGAATGAATAAGTTTTATTAAGGATTAAAGTGGAAGCAGAGTAGACTAAGTACAAAATCACACAGCGAAAAAAGATTGAGGACGACAATTTATAGGTTATTATGAACAATATATTTTATCATTTGGTAGGGTTAATGAGTTTAAATATTTAATAACAATTTTAACTAGTAATAACGATTTTCGAAAAATATTCCAAGGAACATAATTTGTCAGCAAATGTGCTGCGAAAGCAGCCATTGTACCAAAGAACATTGGATTAATCAATTCAATAATACAACTTTTTTATTTATTTTTACAATATATTCATATTATATAGCCAAGAAAAGTGGGTGATGTAACCATTTTGGATGTGATTGCTCGGTACAAATCAAACTGGATCAGACGTATCCTTAGGAGGAAATTTCTTCTGCATGATGCCATAGAAGTCAAAATGGAGGGAAAGAAGATTTTAGGAAGAAGAAATATTCAAATATTGGATGATATGATGGAAAGAATCAAATTCTGGGATCTCAAGGAGGCAGAGGACAGGGTACATTGGCGATGGGCGGTCTAAGTTCACTGCCAAAAGAAATGGACCTATCATAAAACAGAACATCTAATTATAATAATTCATATTCTCCAACTTTCAATCAAATATTTTCTAGCATCATCCATGCATCTAACTTTATAAAAATGATATGAATTTCAGTCTCAGAATATCTATTTGACCTAAACATTTAATCTTTTAATAAATGTTTTAATTAGTATATTTTTAGATGTTTGTTTTTTCTTTTTAATGTGTCTTAGCCTTTAAGTTAGTTTCTAATTCACACATTCAATTCTCACAAATGTATACTCACTTCCTTTTGTCACATGCCTAAATATCACACATACCCAAGGCCGTAGTCAGGGGGGGGGGTTTCGGGGTTCAAACCCCCCCCGAAATTTTATGAACAAAATATATATGGCTTTATTTATGGTTCAAACAATATCAAAATTAAGGTAAAATTACAAATTAGGGGGCTTTGTTACCATAAAAACACTTCAGAGAGCTTCCAGAGGTGTTTATTATTTAGAATTTTTTCTAGCCTTCGGCAGTTAGGAGGTTATGTTGCCATAAAGAAACACTTTAGAGAACTTCTAGAGCTGTTTAATAATTAGAATTTGTCCTAGCCTCCACTAGTTAGGGGGTAGTGTTGCTATAAAAAACACTTAAGATAGCTTATAGAACAGTTTTTTATTTAGAATTTTTCCAACCTCCGTCAATTGGGGGATGGGCCCACCAAACCCCCCCTGAAATTATTGGCTGGCTACGGCCTTGCACATACCTATTTGATTTGTAATTATATAATTTTAAATACTTCAACAATTGTTACCTATTGTATATCAATTTATTTTTTTGCAATTTCATATTTATTTAATTAAAGTTGCTATTTGAATTATATTGTATACCTATTCACTTATTTATTTTTACTCATATCATATTTTATTAAATTTGCTAATTGAATTATATTCTATAAACTATTTTTACACCCAATATCACCTCTGAAAGAACTGCAGGTCTTATGAATAAGATCACTTTCTTCACTCTCTCTCAGTTAACTGTCGACAAATCTGCTCGCTCTTAGTTATGTCAGAAGGTGGTGTGCTGGTGTAAGAAGATAGCTACTGGCAACATCGACGAACCAGCGTTACTAAACTTGTATTGTATTTAAGGGAGGATTGACCAAACGAAAACAAGAGAATGACAATTATGTTCCCCGATAATAGTGATGGAGTTCCCTCAGAGATGATATCCAGTGTAGTAATAACAATATTAGAGTGGAAATTATGAAAATAGTTCATTCGTAAAATGCATGTTATTACTCAATCAGTAAAATGTCAACCTCTCGTCTGGTGTCAAGAAATGTAAAAATCAGAATATAGAAAACTATAATTTTACCGGTTTTTCTTTAAGGTCTTGTTTCTTGCATGATGAAAATAAATTTAAGGTGTTGGAAAACAAAGTACTTGGGAAAATATTTGGTCTAAAAAGTGATGAAGATAATGGATAATAGAGGAGATTTCATAGTGATGATTTACATAACCTGTACTTATCACCAGACATTGTTAGGGTAGTCAAATTTCTCAAGTTATAGTTGTCCGGACATTCAGCACAAAGGGAATAAATTATAGTCCCATTCGAGGTATTGACTGGCAAACTCAATGGGAAGTGACCATTGGGAAGACCTGAAAGAGATAGGGTGTAATAAGGTGGACTGGATATAGCTAGCTCAAGATAGGAAGGTGGCTTACTTTTATAGGTGCAGTAAAAATAATTGAGTTTCTAATGCTAAAGCGTTATTATAAGTAAGAAAGTAGTAGTACATAAATGTGAGCACCTTTATTTTTATTATAAACTATACATGCATATAAAAATAATGTTAACTGAAATCATATCAAATAAAATGTCACTTTTCAAAAGAAACACCACAGTGAGTACCTATGAGAAAAAAAATTATTCTTTATCAACCAATTTAAATTTTAAATTTTTAAAGGAGGAAAAAAAAGTCAACAATAAGAGCTAAAAAACAAAAACAGAAGAAAACATGAACAACTAGATTCAAAAAACAAACAATAGCTACTTCTTCTAAGCATGACTATCATGTGGTCCCAGCAAATATTATTTTGTCAGTTCATAAAAAAGATTGCCAACCATATAATCTTTACATAATATCAAAATGTCATCATCATGAACAAGAAATTCCAAAGACAAGTTATAATTTAAATTTACTAGGAGAATAAGAGTTCACATTTTGACTGTGAGAACAAATACAAAAAGAGTTTGAATTCAACAAAATAAGAAAGTGGGGTACAGTACAGAAATTTTATACAAATAGCTGTTTAAGATTACATTTCTTTTAAAATAAATTTTAGTGTTTTTTTTTCAAACTTAGGTTTTATTTATGTTTTTGAAGAAACTAAACAGTGTAAAACATATATAAACATTATTTTCTGTACAATAATTTTTACCAGATGCAAAAGTCTTGTGTATACATTTTTTTTGTGTGTGTGGAAACTGCACAGTGTAAGAAATAAATAAAATGTAATTTATGTACAACTATTTCTAATCTTGTGTACATTATTACATAATGGTCTGTAGAAACTAGGTTGGAATATTTGCACAAGTAGGATACACCCGGTAAACAAAAATCCCCATAAAAACCAAGGTCAAACAAAAGCATTTGACCTTGTTTGGAAGAGAAAACCCCAAGGTTTTCTAGACTCATAAAAATTCACATCCTGCTTTAGAGTTATCTTTTCCATCATACCTATTAGTTACAATATTTGTAAAAGAAATTACTTTGAATTTGAGCCACCACTTAAATGAACGCAACAAGTAGCAAGAATGCTACCAATAACTCATTAAGTTTAACTGTCCTTGTAGTAAAGTTTTTCTTAATTCAGATCACTAACAGAATATATTTGAGTTCTTTAGTATGTAACTAAAGATGGGCTAATATGTATGTAAATAAATATACAGACCAGCAGGAAAAATAAATACATTGTAATTTGTACAGTTAAAATTTTAAAGGAAAAAAAAAAGTTTAAATTAATAATAATCAAGATAGTTTATATGATTACTCAAATTATTTCATGGTTGTAAACAAAATATGTTTGATTATAAAGATAATATAGTTGTTTTATTTTTGATATGGAATATTCAACCCATAAATAGTTCTAAAATTACACAGGCCTACATAATTAGAAATAAAATAAATGTTTGGTGTAGTGATGTTTATCATTGGGGTTTCAAGGGTTAATATAGCCCAATGTCCAAATATATTTTAAGTTCAAAATATTACTATATATATTTATTTTTTTGGCACAAAAACTTAAAATATTTATGGAGCTATATATGATAGAGTACTAATTAATAATTTAATTAATTAAATTAAAATATCAAGTTGTTATCAGATTCAATCACATGCATCATTTAAATAAACTCTATGAATATGTTGAAATGTCAAATAAATTTTTTTTTATCATTTTAACCAATGATATAAAGTACAGCAAAAAATTAACTATAAGTATTGTGTATTCTATGTCACAGCTATATTTGCTAGACCAGTGGTTCCCAAACTGTGGTATGCATATCACCAGTGGTACATACAATTATTTCCGGTAGTATGCCTGAGAAGCCAAACAAAACAAGCAAATTAAACTCGTAAAAAGATAGTGCCTTATCAAATCTTATAAATATATTACGACTAAGTCCAACCAAAAGTAAAACGAATTTAAACAGTGGTTACAGGGGTGGCAGCACTTATTCAAGCTCAGACAGCCACACAGTATGTGTGTGTGGAAGGGGGGGGAAGGGGGGGACGCTTCATAAAAAAATCATCAAAATAGTAAATATTTAGCATTATCTTGGTGGTACTTCAAAATATGATAAGTGTTGGGGTGGTCCGTCATTCACAAAATTTGGAAAATGCTAATCTAGACATAATAATTAAAAAACAAGCATGGAAGTCTTACTATCGCAAAATAAGCAAGAGGTTAACATTACAAAATGGTGACCAGTTTAGTACAATAAATATATAATTTATACTGTATTTTGATTTATATATATTATAACGGCTTATGATTCGTTGACGCATCCAAATTAATTTTTTTTTTAATAATAAAGGTCCCCTGTTTGTTTCCATGAATTAATTTCATTCACTCAAAAAGCTAATTTACTTTTGTGTACCTAGCTTAAATATATTTTTCACTCAAATTATGTTTATATTACAACTCATCTTTGTCGAGATATATCATTATTTACAAATAGCTTGCCGAATCACAGCCATAACGAAACTACCTCTCAGGAGTGGCTAGGCAAGATAATGTTTAGCTTGCCTTCACAGGGGCCGAGTCCTTGCCCTCCTCCGAGGGCGCCGCCGTCCCACCTGACGGCGAAGGGGGAAGCACATCGGGAATGGCCGAGTTCTCCTTGGGCTTGTTGTTCTTGACGGAGTTCTCCGGCCCGGGGACGGTGGGGGTCTGCTTCTCGTGACCAGCGGTTAGGGGGAACGCTTCGTACCCGGGGAAGTACGAGTATGACAGGAAGGAGGGGTAGTAGCTGAAGGGAGAGTAGCTCAGAGGGCTGTAGTACGAGAAGGGTAGGGCTAAGGGCGCTGAGTAAGGGGAGCCGAGAGGGGCGAGCAAGGGTTCAGGAACGGGAACGGCGGCGGCGTCAGTTTTCTCGGCGGTGGTGGGGGTGGTAGATGAGGCGGGAGCAGGGGTGGTGGTAGTGGTAGTGTCCCCCGACTCGGGAGCGGGTGTGCCGTCACCAGGGGCAGAAGGGGGCGCCACCAGATATTGTCCCTCTGGGTGAAGGTTCAGGTAGGGGTCGGTGATGACAGGGTAGAACGCTAGTAGCGGGCTGGACACAGGATAGGCGCGGCTGGGCAGCAGCCTCTCGTTGCTCGTGATGAGGGCGTTGTAGACGCGCGGTACGCGCAGTAACCCACCCTGGGAGCACGCCACCAGGCATGTCAGCAGCGTCACTACCTGCAGCATCAGTAAACGGTATTAAAACACGGTAAATAAAACAATTTACAACGAAAACATTTTAATTTTTTAACTTTCTCATATCAATAGAAAGTATTGTAATCGCGAAAATAATCTATCTCCAGATTATTATTGATCTTTACATGTTATGTGAACCCGAAACCAGAAAAGTAGATTTTATAATTCTGTATGTCCCCATGTCTGTCTGTCTGTCTCTTTGTTCTTTGCCAAGGATCCAAAACGGTTTGATGGATTTGGTTCAAATTTGATATTCAGATTTTATAATAAGTTCAGTAAATTTTTTATTTTATTTTTTATTTTGACCCTAGCCTTCTAACTAAGGGTAGGTAGTTCATTGATGAGTGATTTTTTGTAGTTACAAATTTTTGAAAATGGCTCTAAAACGATTTTGTTCTAGGAAGTATTTGACTTGACACAAGTGACGCCTGTCTTTTTTTTTAATACTATAATATACTAAATATACTAATACAATATATAAAATACTAAATATGATAATATACTATATAATATACTAAAATAATATCAGTACTAAAAGTGAATCTAAAGATACTCCACTTGAATTCACATGGGGAAATGTTAAAAAAAATCAAGAGGGGCCTTCTTTAAATTACGTCACGCTTTTTTTTTCTCTCATTATTTTCGACCCCTTGCTTCCTCCGCGTAGGGGATCGTAAGATTTTAAGTCCCCCCCTCTCTCCTATTTTAAGCAATTTTTTTACGATTTGTTAAATTAGACTATTTTAATAGTTTAATTAATTTTAGACATAAGGATTGGTAATAAAGCGAGTTAATTGAAGTTTTAGATTACTTTAATTTCAGTAAAATTGTGTGTAACACTAATCAAATGAAATATAAGCGAAATTTTAGAATGTATACATTCATACAAAGAAAAACCTTACTCAAGATGGATTCTGAATCCTTCCCTCCCC
>CABFWB010002934.1:23825-44600 GCA_902151455.1 Timema bartmani | reverse complement strand
CCCCCCACCCCCCTCGTAAGAAAACGTAAGTAAATACTGATCCTCCCTCCTTACGTAATTTAAGGGCGGCCCCAAATAGGGGGAACAAAGTGCATCTGGTCGGGATGGATTAAGCCCTAGGCTTTCTGATTGGAGTCCACTTACATTATACCCCTATATCTAGTTATGCCTGTTTTAAATTTAAGAAGACATTTAAATTATTATCCATTGTAGAAAACTAGATTAATAGGTGTTACCGAACAACATGTTGTATTGTAGAGATATGTCAACATCGTCAAAACTCGTTTGTCCTAGACATTCCTTCATTACTTACCTTTCTCCTTTTAGTACACCCTGAACAAAAAGTGTATCAAAACAAAGTTGTATTTACTTAGTTGAGGTATTTTTAAACCGAATGATTATATCAGCACACGAGAATTTCTATGATCTAGAGCGAAAGGACTTACCAATTTTGCTGGGAAAGGAATTTTCACATACTTTCCAGGGTTATTTACATGCCACAACCGACATGGGACCGACGGCTTTACTTCCCCTCCGAAGGAAGTTGTGCTACGGATTTGTATCGTTCGAAAAAATCCGTCAGCCCTGGCTGGGCTTGAGCCAACAAAGTTGCAGTATTTATTTGATATATATTTATTATATATATATATATATTTATTTATTATATATATATATATTAGCAAGTTATATGCATACGGTATGTAGAAATCACGCTAGTGAGTTAAGAATGAGGAATGTAGAATTTAGAGGAATTGTACCCACATTTGCGTGGAGGGAAAGTGGAAAACAATTTAGGGAAAACCTCCTTCAGTACACCCGTTAGGGATTCGAACCCCAATCCCCATGTCATCGGCAGTCTAGTCTATTGCAAGTGACGCCTTATACCATTCTTCCACCGAAGCTGGTGTAGAATTAATATTAACATCATAACGGTTAATTTTAAAATAGTGTATTAGATAATAAAGATATTTAAAAAAAGAAACAATTTAAACACCTACACTTACCTAAATTGCTGACTAATTTGCAATTTAAATTTTAAAATTCCATCAACAACCAGTTACAAAGTCGATTATTACATGAAATCATTTTTAAATATAAAAATAGTTTTGATTGGTACCCCTCTTAAACGTTTTGTTGCTGTTGAAACAAATATTGTTTAAACCAAAAAAAAAGTTATCTTCTAAATGTAAATGTTTAAACATGATCCCATCACAATCTAGCATTAATTTCACATTTTATTTTAACGAAAATTAAATTGCATAAAACGGAATAAATGTACACGTTATAAATAACTTAAATGAAATTTCTTGCTCATTTTAAGCTTTTTTTTTATATATATAGCTACGGAATTAAAGAGAAAAAGACTAATTATTTAATAAATGATTGAGTATCACAAAGAAATTTCTTGCTCATTTTAAGCTTTTTTTTTATATTTATAGCTACGGAATTAAAGAGAAAAAGACTAATTATTTAATAAATGATTGAGTATCACAAAGAAACACTAGAATTTAACCAAAAATAACTAGACTATCTATTCGCTTTGAATTAAAATGTTAAGATCCTTTAAAAACCCTCCAGAAGAGGAATACAGTAGTTTTATTGGCAAATTTCTCACCATCCCAATAAGGGTTGAACTTTATTTGTTCTTATTCTTACGATAGAAAGGTAGGTCAAGAGTATTTTTAGTCAAACTCTTAAAGATTGATATTTCTTGGGAAAGTTTCATCAATCAAATGTCGGTCAAGTCGTCATCACTAAAAGGGGGACGAACTATTTTGGCTAAGTTTTCATCACTCTAGGGTGGGTTGAGTCATTTTGATCACGTTAGCATCACCTAGTGATGGTCAAGCTATCATCGCCCAGAGGTGAGGTGAGTTATCTTGGTCACTTATCACTGCCCAAATGGAAGGTGAGTTCAATTGGTCAAATTATCATTGCCCAAAGGGTAAGGGAGTTCTGTTGGTCAGTTACCATCGCCCAAAAGGGTAGGGGAGTTCTCTAGGTCAGTTACCATTACCAAAAGGGGAGGGGAGTTCTCTAGGTCAGTTACCATCGCCAAAATAAAGGGAAGTTCTCTTGGTCAGTTACCATCGTCCAAAGGGGAGGGGAGTTCTCTTGGTCACTTATCACTGCCCAAATGGAAGGTGAGTTCAATTGGTCAAATTATCATTGCCCAAAGAAAGGGAAGTTTTCTTGGTCAGTTACCATCGTCCAAAGGGGAGGGGAGTTCTCTAGGTCAGTTATCATCGCCCAAAGGGAGGGGAGTTCTCTAGTCAGTTACCATCGCCCAAAGGGGAGGGGAGTTTTCTAGGTCAGTTACCATCGCCAAAAGGGGAGGGGAGTTCTCTTGGTCAGTTACCACCGCCCAAAGTGGAGTTCTGTTGGTCAGTTACCACCGCCCAAAGAGAGGGGAGAGTTACCATCACCCAAAGGGGAGGGAAGTTCTCTAGGTCAGTTACCATCACCCAAAGGGGAAGGAAGTTGTCTAGGTCAGTTACCATCGCCAAAGGGAGGGTAGTTCTCTTGGTCAGTTACCATCACCCAAAGGGGAGGTAATTTCTTTAGGTCAGTTACCATCGCCAAAAGGGGAGGTAGATTCTCATGGCCACGATGTCACGGTAGGCTGAGTTTTAAGTGAGCCTATATCACATAGTACTGTACCGATACAGATTGCCTAACTGACTTGCAACTCCCAGCAACGCCCTCAGAAACACGTGTTGTTCCGTTCCTTTTCGTCTCTGTGGTAACGCCTATATGAATCCACTCCCCCCTTTCCCAGATCTTTTACCGCGACCAACCCACTCACTCACCTTCATCTCCATAGCTCCAGCGGCCGTCTCTGTGAGAGGTAAACAAATGACACACGCGAGAACAGATACACGTGTCCGACCGCGAAACAATGAGCCGGGACCACTCCTCGAAGCCGCTATATATACACACTGCAGTGATCCGCCCCTTCACCTGGCCGACACCAAGAGTGCAGCCACCGTTTGACGAAGGCCCCCCTCTCCCCCTCCTACATGACCTTCAATGATTGACATCTTGTCTTATCACGGGATACAATCATCCAGGAACAAACCAGTTAATTTTTTTAATCAACGTGTCTTAATCTCCGTTTAGGTTGTATACATATATGCTAATTATACTAATTAGTTAGGGATGAGGAAGGAAGCATTTTAGAGGTAATCTACCCGTATTCGATTGGAAGGAAAGTGGGAAACCATTGAGGAAAAAACCCCCACAGTAGAACCAACCGAGATTCGAATCCTGCTCTCTCCATCTTCAGAAGAACAGCCTAACACGAGAGTGACGCCTTTTTAGACCATCGGCCACTGAAACGGGTTAGGCCCAGTTAGTTGAGTTATTTTTTCCCATTTATTTGAGGTATTTAACGTTTACTTTCTGAACCGACTGATTATATAAGCACATGACTTATAAAGTAACTTAAATCTAGAACAGACACAACATCCAGCCCCCGACCGTTAATTCATCACTGCGAAAGGAGGAAACCCTCATTTCATCAATGATAAATTTTCCGGCCATGCCAGGAATAGAACCCGGGACTTTAGCTCAAAAGACAGACATGCTACAGAATGAGCTAAGGTGTTAAACTTAGTTGATATTATTTGGGTCTAAAGATGCGGGGATATATTATTATTATTATTATTATTATTATTATTAGCACCGCGTCTTACTACCCGTTCGGGTTATACGCACTTACGCTAATGTGTAATGGTAGGGTGATTGCGAGATGAAATGGAGGACCTACAGTTTAACGTGGGATCCGAACCACGGTGGAGGCCTGGCATTCCTCACATTCACAAGTTGTGATTAATACACATCTTGCCAGAGGTGAAGGAAGGGTTCGGCAATCAGATAAATCTGTGCCGGGACCGAGGTTTGAACCCCGGACCCTCAGCACAGAAGTCTGACACCTTACCCCTAGACCACCAGGTCACCTCAAGCGGGGATATAAAAATGATCATTAACGCCATAAAAACACACACACACATTTTGGAACCGCCTTTTACTACCCACAAGGGCTATCCGCTAATTATGGAAATAAGGAGTGAGACGGTATAACTTTGAGGAGATATACTCGCTTGGAGAGAGAGAGTAAAACACTTTGGGAAAGGAAAAACTCAGTACAACTAGCAGGAATTTAATCCCCGGCCTTCCTATCACCGACATGTCGAACCAAACGAGCCTGACACTTAGTCCACGTAGCCCTCGATGCGGATAGAACGAATGAAATAAATTGCTCGACACAATACCACATACTTAATCATATATTAGGGACAAACATCTTTAAAAAATAGTTAACAGTAAACTGGATTTAAATAATTTTGTCTCAAAATAAAAACACAGTTATGATAAATTATATAAAACACACTTAAGACATAAATTTTAAACAAAATTGCTATAGCTTTTTTTTTAATTCAATTTATCCGAAATCCGTAAATTAATAAACTAACCTCAAATGACCTTTTTTTATATAAAAACAAAAATACATCCTTATTTATCGTGTAAATTAAACCCCACGAATCCATTTATGTAATATTTCTGATTTTCAAAAATCCATCATCACTTAACTATCATTAACTAATTTTTCTCTGAAAAGAAAGTATAATGTTTTATTTACCATGTTAATATGCTACAAATATTCGTTTTGAACAACATCGTTGGAAACATTTTCAAAAAATTTCAAATTTAAAAAAATCAGTCATAAAAAAAATATCTACCTTTAATTTTTGGAGATAATCAAGATCACGATTTTTCCTCGAGGATTGGCCATATTACATTTAAATATCGGTTTTAAATGAAATCCGTTTAATTGTCTGCTGTAGCCCCAGAAACAGACAGACGTGGAGACAGAGAATCGTAAAACTTTTTTAGAATTCGGGGGAAACAAAACGTCAAGATCCGTCATAATCTCGAGGTCGAAAATTTGTCACGATTACAATACTTAAGCTGTTTGAGAAAATAAAAACATTTAGAAATCATAGAAGATGAATAATTAAATGAGTAATGAAATACTCGCCCGTCGGCGGGAACGCGGACAGATACGTCAATCTCGTCTCGACTGACTCGCAGATTGAGGGGAAGTTGGGGCTCAAATCCCGGCTACCGGTATGTATAATTAGGTTGTTTTTTTTTTCAAAAAATATTTTTATTACTCTCTAGGCAGATGAAGATGCACTTACTCTCTAAATACTACCTTCGTCGTCCCTACAACAGAAAATGTTAATATTTTTGAGAACTAGCTGCGAGCTTTCCTATTTACCTTGAGATAATAAATTTTGTTAATTTTATTTTCCCTCTTTCTTATTGACATGGCAAAGAGTGGTTGTGGGTGAAGGGCTAAAAGGAGTATACGATTAGTTAGAATAGAGAATAAGTTCCAGAAAATGATACAGAGTATTGTATTTTAAGCTGTGTGGCTTGATAGCGATTGATACTTTCTCGGTGACTGAGACGGCCGCCTTAAGCTTGGCGGTGATTCCATGGCCCGTAGGTTGTCTGTAGGAAACCCCTCGGTGTAGACCTAATACAGTTTTAAGGTTAGCTCATATCGGGACTTGCATCATACACGGTTACACTTGATGCCCTCTGCTCACCTCCACACATGTATTGCATGTAACGAGTGACGTGCACTTGTTACTTCAGGAAGAGGTGGAAAAAAAAAAGCGAAGATTTGCTGTATTGTGCAAAAAAAAAAGAAGCCCACTCACTTTCTCAAGTAAAAAAACAATGTGTTTTAACTTGACTTTATAAACAGAACTAAAGGCTACATGAATACACTAATCACAAACTAAAGTAGGATTTTGGTAGGAATAAACTTTTAGAAAAAACAAACTTTTTTTTTGAGGTCAACATTGATTATATTTTACCAATTATATATTAATGATAATATCTATTAAAAGTGACAGCTGCAAATCTCATGACTAGATGTATGAATACGTGAAAGTAGATCTAGCTGTAAGATAAAAGGCCTTTCATACAAAAAATCTACTTTGGCTTCAACTAGTTTTTAAATTTTTGTTTTTTCTAGCACTGTATCTTGCTGCCGTTTCAGGCTATTTACATAAATGATAATTACACTATTTAGTTAGGGATGAGGAATGTTGAACTTTAAAGGAACTCTAAGATTAGCCAGTACTAATGTACCGTTGCCCAGGGGCAGTGGCGGATATACACATTTGCCGCCAGTAGGCTATTCAAATTTTGCCGCCCCTACCGACCTCTACAATGTGTCAGTTCCTAGATCAAAAACGGAAATTTTCCATCTCACATGTTTACGTTTATGAAGAAAGTGGTTTTTCCTCTAAACATTATCCACGTTTATACAGGTTAATTTCCTCTAAGGTGATGTACTCATCCTTATCCCTTAGATTAAGACGTTTTCAGGCCTATCCGTGTATTTATAACATAAATAGATGATGTAGGTATCATATAAAGTAAATGTACTCGCATTTCCGTGGAGGAAGAGTGAAAAATCACTTATATGAAACCATATCTGTGCATCAGGGCGGGATTAGACCCCAACCACCCCGTCCTCGGAAGACCAAAGGAGACTGACGCCCAAGTCCACATGCCCACCTGTATGGATGTTATTATTATTATTATTATTATTTTGCATCGCGTCTTACTACCCGTTCGGGTTATACGCTTAAGTACTAATTACGCTAATGGATTAGGAATTGGTAAGGTTGAATTTTAGAGGAAGTGAACCCGCATTTGCGTGGAGGGAGAGTGGAAAACCATTTAGGAAAAACCACCCCCAGTTCACCCGACCGAGATTCGAACCTCGATCTCCCCGTCCTCGGTAGTCGAGCTCAACACGACTAGCGCGTTAGCCAACTACGCCACCGAGGCGGGTTCGTATGGATGTTAAGTAGTTCTTAGTCCTTATGTTGAATTTAATATATAAATAAACTATTCTTACCTAGGCGAAGAATCGCCTGAGTCTAATTTCTTGCTTGTCCAAGATACATGTTTCATAGAAAGTATCAGATTAAGTTCAAACGTTTTATGATTTGTATACACGTCAATACTTTTTTTTTCAAGAGACGTAACCTATTTTTTATGATAAAGAGAACCTTGTTATAATAGCGTCCATACGTTCACCGATTAACGTAAATTAATTATAAATTACTACTGCATTATTGACAATTTGTAAACTTTAATATATTTCTTTTGGCTTATATACCACTATAGGGTTTGTCAGCATGAAATTCCTGAGCTTCTACCGGTATTCGCGGGTATGTAACCGACCTATGAGGTTGGGTCACCAAGTAGGTGCGGCTACTTCAGTCCGATGAGATGTGATGATGATTATGGGATTCCAGTATAAGTTTTAAACCTAACTTAATTCTAACTAACCAATCAGACCATGGCAACAATAGTTACAATTCCACTTCGGGAAAAATATTCATGATACCGCCGGGAATCGAATCCGGGACCTCTAGATTAGTAACCGGGCATGCTAACCACTAGACCTAGAGGCCAGTCTTTGGTGTGATAGCTATTGAGTAAATGCTTTTATTTAGAAAAAATAAATTAAATTAAAATCGGTTTGGTTGAACTAGAAAAATTGCTCTCGTGAGATATTTTGTCAGTTTAAGGAAAGTGCGACTTCCCTTTTGGATATTTATGAAATTTATAGTTTTTGGTCCCAGTTGTAAGGATTTCATTTAAAAAAATAATTATGAAAATCGATCGAGAAGAAGCTCTGGGAATAATGTCGAGAAAAGTTGCTTCACGTTTTAAATGTACCTGCGTATAGTATATATACCAGAGCTGTTTCGACGGGTAGGCTCGTATTTGATACGGGAGGTCGATATCCGTTTCGAATCCCAACAGAGTCAATTGAACGTGGATTGATAGGCTATTATTTTTTCATTGGTTAACCTGTCCATTCTCCAGGCAAGTGAAAGTTATAAATTAATCATTCTAATTCTTTCAAACTGTTGTTGATTGCAAATTTAATGTTTTTTTAACAAGACAATAAAACGCTTAGCGCTAAGGAAACAATATTATACAGCTATTTCTAATTATGACCTTGATTGGTTGGCACTTTTTTGAAATAATTTATATATATATATATATATATATATATATATACTTGCAAACACTCTAATTATTTGTGTGTGAGTTGGTTTGGGCCCTAGGTTTATTAAAACCTTTTTTTCTTATTTATATAAATTAAGGCCACCTAGTTTGCTTGGTTATCGAGACTCAGAGAGTTACAATAATGACTTGATGAAATGTACAAGTCAGAATAATTAATATTTATGACCTTAAGTGCACTTTAAAATCAAATCCAGTGGAATTGCTGTAGGAAGGAAGGCATCAGCTGACAGTTGCGTAAGTTACTAAGGCAACTTTCAAATTATATCAATGCCAATAAGATAATTAAAATAAAATTGTGTGTTCCCTGTTTTGCGTCTAGCAACCCGTTCGAGCTATCCGCGTATTAATCAGCAATAATCAGGTAGAATTTATGACATTAGAATTTAGAGAAATTGTACTCTCATTTGCACAGAGTAAAGAGTAGAAAACGTATTTTTAACTCGGTACACCCAGCCGGGATTCAAACCACAACCTCTCCGTCATGCGTAGGCCAAAGTAGACGCGTACTTGTCGAGTCTAACTGAACAGGTATGATATACAGTCCAATTTTCATTAAAAGAGCCTTATCTTTTTTTTTAGCACCACGCTTAAGTACTAATTATGCTAATGGATTAGGAATTGGGAAGGCTGAATTTAGAGGCGGTGAACCCGTATTTGCGTGGGGGGAGAGTGGAAAATCATTTTGTAAAAGCCACCACCAGTTCACCCGAAAGAGATTCGAACCTCGATCTCCCGGTCCTCGGCAGTCAAGCTCAACACGAAACCATCGCGTTAGCCAACTACGCCGCCGAGGCGGGTAGCCTTATCTTACAGCTTGAAAAGTTATTAGATATACTTTAAAGTATTCTTACATCAAGTCATGTGAATTGCAGCCATACCTTTGTATAGATAATAGTAAAATGTTATCCTATTGTCTCAATAAAGTATGTTTGTAGTTTATAAAAGTTTATTCCAATTTGTTACACTTTATCACTATTGGGAGTAGAATATTAATGATAACTATGGTCAAAATAGCTTTTAATATAAGTTATACAAGCGTGTCTAGACTACATCAATCTGTAGCTCAGTCTATGGAGAGATTAGTCCGTACTAATGTACTGATGTTCAGGAGACGACCTAATGTACTAATTATACATCCTTTCCGTGGAAGCTCTTTCCATGTCCCGATGAGATGAAGTGATAGTGAATATGAGGCTGTAGAACCAGTGGAAACTCTTAAACCTGACTTAAGCCTAACTAACCAAACCCAAGTAACCGTTAGGATAATTTCCCCTTTCGAGAAAATTACCCATGATATCAGCTGGAAATCAAGCCCGGGACCCCTAGGTTGGTAGCCAGAAGCGTTGGCCACTATATCACGAGGCCGATTAAGAGCACTTAATTATTAGGAGAGACATAAACGCTTTAAATTAGAAAATATAAATTATTTTGTACCAAATGAATTACACGAATAGCGGAATTAATTATAAGTAATATACAAAATGGTACATTGGTACTGGCTAATCTTTTCGCAAACTGAGCTACAGATTGATGTATCCCAGACGCGTCATTATTATTATTATTATTATTATTATTATTATTATTATTTATCGAAAATGACAGCGCAGATAATAGGCCTCAACGATACCTTTCTGCCGGGTTTTCAGTATATGGTAGCTACAAGCCATAGAAGCATGTTGGACGTAACTTTGATCTTGCATTTTTGTTATCAGCGCGTCTCATTACCTGTTCAGATTATATGCATATATTATAATTACTCTAACAGGGTAGGAACGAGGAAGCGAGCATTTTAGAGGTAATCTACCGGCATTTGCGTGGAAGAAGAATGTAAAACCATTTAGTAAAAACCACTCCCATTGGACCCGACCGTGATTCGAACCGCGATTCACCCCGTCATCAGCAGACAAGTCTAACACGAGAGGTACGCCTCAGACCATTAGGCAACTGAAGCGGGTATATCTAGTGTTAAGATCGTTCATGTTTCAGCAAAACTATAACTTTTTTTAAAGCGATACAATATATATAACGTTTAATAAATCTACTAAATTTTTTTTCAAGGAAAAGTGTTAAGCATTTCATGTTTTAATCTAAGTCACGAGAGTGGTTTTTTTTATTTGTGATATTTAATATGCACTTTCTGAACAGAATGATTATATCAGCACACGACTTATAAACTAACTTGAGGCCATTCAACAGTACAAATTTTATTGCACAATTTTACAAGTGTATAGTTATTATAAGCAGTGAAATATTTATAGTATAAATATTTCATTGTGTACACACACCTCATATGAATGTCTAGTTAAGCACTAAATTCCAGGCCCATACTTTAATTACTTTCCCTTAACATCGGTACGCCAAAAGCATAAAATAGCAAGTTTGACCCTTACAGGCCTCATAGCATATTTTGGGTGTCAAAAAGTAGGAAAAGTAGGACATTTTGATGAAAAAGTAGGAAAAGTAGGACTGCCAATTTGATAAAAAGTAGGACATGTTAAAACCACTACATTCACCTCATATTGCCAAAATAAAATATACTATTATTATTATTATTATTATCATCCTCAGCAGCAGCACCGCATCTTACTACCCGTTCGGGTTGTATGCACTTACGCTAATGTGTAATGGTAGTGGTGATTGTGAGATGAAATGAAGGACCTACAGTTTAACGTGGGATCCGAACCACGGTGGAGGCCTGGCATTCCTCACATTACCTTACCCCTAGACCACCAGGTCACCAATAAATTATTAAAAGCTTTACGTTATTGGGCCTGTAGCAAAAATAGGAAAAAGTACTTTATAAAAGAAGGAGGAATGCTCAGCCATAATCAACCCCCTTGCAATCCTCCTTTTATCTACACCCCCCCTCCCCCAATTTAATTTGTTCTCTTTAGTACAGTATTTTTTTTACTTTGTCATTTCATTACAAATCCAAATTTGGAAATAATGATAGTGAAACAAAATAGTAATAATAATGATGTTCATTATCATCAAAAGTTGACATAGGTTAAAATAAACTGTCTTCCACCTAAAAATAAAATTTATTTAAAAAATAATCTGTGAAACATCATAGTAAAAAATATTTTTTTTTACCCTCGCGTCTTATTAACCGTTTGGGTTATATGCAAAAAAAGAATAAAAAAAAGAATCACTCATTCAGTTGTTTTTGGGTCTCTTTGATTCATATTGACTTGCACAAAAGTAGTCTAACATTGTTGTCTTTCTCTTTTTAAGATTTTGTTTGTTTCTTATTTTATCAAAAGCAGAGTTACTTTCTTACAATATTTTGCCCAGAGCTTCTAGCGTAGTTTTTTTTAGCTATTTGCAAACCTTTCCTATCATTGAGTTTCATTGTATTATTAATCCTTTCATTCGCTTCTGCCTCTAATGACTTATAAGATTGAACTTCTTCTTTAGCTTCTGATTCTTGATTTTCTAACAGGTTCGCTTTTTGCATTGCCTCTTTGATTGCCTGTGATACCTTTCCCAAATGCTTGATACTCTGCACTTTGGTTTTTTATTTTCTCTTTATCTTCTTGCTCTTGTTTCTTCCGTTCAGCCTCTAATTCTCTACTCTTCTTCGAGTCTAGCCAAGTACAACTTATGGGCCCCACATCCTTTCTTGATGAGATTCTTCGTGAATGATACTGTGTTGCACTGATAGTTGTAATGTTTAAGACCATCTTTGGTAGACTGCATGCTTCTGATGGATGCTTCAGATAAATAGGTCCGGTTGTCAGTTAGATAGTTTGACGTTTGTGAGAATGCTCTCTCAACATCAGCATTTCCATGGGGTAACACAAGGATAGCTTTAACAAGCCTTTTAATTTAGCCCATTCTAGTTGGAAATAGTTCATTATAACACTACCTCCAAAAACAATTTTATAACCATTGAATTTCAAAGACACTGTACAAGCGTTCAGGAATACATCAAATTTATTCAAACAGCGTGACACATTAAGATACCATATTTTGTTTTGCTAATTTACCAGCAAAAAAGAAGATCCACACTTAAATCTCTACAAACCAAATGGTTTCTTTCTTTTGGAGGTCAAAAAGTAGGAAAAGTAGGAGTTTTTCCTCAAAAGTAGGACTTTTCCTACTTTTCCTACAGAAAAGTAGGAAAAGTAGGACAAAAATGAGCCCTGCCCTTATGACTCGTGAACTGTAATGATTTGAAATAATTGAATCATTATTTACAGATTATAATTATACCCTTGTTAAAATTTTGTGGTGAAATTTCATTGACGAATGACCTTAAGTATATACTAATACTAATAATAATACTAATACTAATAATAATAATAATAATGCGTGTCTGGGCTACATAATTATGTAGCCCAGTTTGTGGAAGGATTAGCCAGTACTAATGTACCGTTGCCCAGGGGAACTCCGAGTGTACTAATCGTACATCCTTTCTGTGGAGGATCTTTCCATGTCCCGATGAAACGAGGGGATGATAGTGAGTATGAGGGTGTGGAACCAGTGGAAACACTTAAACCTATCTTAATCCTTACTAGCCAAACCCTTGTGACCTTTGGAGTGATTCCCCTTTCGGGAATAATACTCAGGCAAGGTACCAGCCGGGAATCGAGCCTGGGATCCTTAGATTCATAGCCAGGTGCACTGACCATTACGCCGGTTACATCGACTCTAAAAGAGACACATTGACCCACTTTCCTGACAGTTTATTAATCAATGTGAAAGGGAAAGTCCTAATTTCACCAAAGATAAATTCTTCGGCCATGGCAAGATTATAACCTGGGACCCTCAGTTCAGTAGGGAGCCGCGGTACCAACTGAGATAAGTTGTCAGACCATGAGAATAGTTAATGCTGTTTCGTTGTGAAACGTTAAATAACAGTGAAACTATTTTTTAAGCTCTAATGAAAGTACTTGAAATAAAAGCTTATAAAATAACTTTAGGGAATAGAATAAGAAGGGCGAGTTTAAACAAAACCGGCAATAGCATTCATTTTGCAAAGGAGCTGGGAAAAAAAATAGAACCCCTTGTGCAACAGGTCAGAGTTGAACAACGACCTTCAAGGTCAGAGAGTCACGTATATAAACTGTTTAACTAATTCATAATTATATTGCTGGCTTAATTTATCGTTAACACCTTAAATAATTTAACAAAGGTCTAAAAACGGTCGCTCATTAAAACACAACCTCTTCTTAATATTATACCTCATTTTATATAAAATCTCCCGGCAGCCCAGTCTACCTCTGACGACGTCACATTATACCCATTGACGTCCCATTACACCTAATGACGTCACATTATACCTAATGCCGTCACACGGACTCCATGGGGATTGAAGAGAGTCTCCTGAGTAGAAGCAGTGGTAGCTGATGCGGTAGGAACACTACCGCCATCAACATGAAGGGGCAGAGGAGCAGGAGGAGAACTGTGTAGCAGAGCAGCAGCCAGACAGGCACGACGCAAGACGGGATCAACATGGCGGACACCCGCACTCACTCCATCCTTCATCCCTACGAACAGGTACCAATCATTAACTCCAAATATGGTGGCTACACATTCTCGATATTCTCCTTCCTATGAACAAGAATCATTCCAATATAGATTTAATTTCAGGAACCAACATGTCGGATACCCGCACTCACTCCATCTTTATCCCTAAGAACAGAGTGCAACTGATACACTACAAATATGGTGGTTACACATTCTAAGAATAAGAAACATTCATCTATAGGAAATGGCAACTTGGCTCACTAGTAAGCTTTAATAGCGATATTGGTCACCAATGATGAAATATTTAACACAATAAAAGAAGAGGGGAGATATCAAAGCATACATCTGGATAAAGAACGGAAAATGACAGTTAATCTGTTAATAGATCGGATTCTAACCTCCCGATCAGAATATGCTGCATAATCCGTGGGGCCAGCCCTTTTTTGCATTTGCTTATATAGTAGTGCTTTTTTTTTTTTTAGCGTATGCAACCACGGTTTGTCGGCTAGACATTCTTGGTCTTCCGCTGGCATTGGCGAATATTGTAACCATCTTCTGAGGTTGGGCCATCTTGTAGGTGCGGCTACTTCATCCCGATGAGATGATGTGATGATTATGATTATGTAGTACCAGTAGATATCTTAAGACTAATTAAACAGATCATGGCGACCAAAGGAACAATTATTCTCCTTATGGAGAAATATCTATAGTGCCACCGGGAATCGAGCCCGGGACCTCTAGATTAGTAGACAGGAATGCTAACCTCTAGAGCAAGAAGCCGGCCGGTTGCTGGCTATCCACAGTCACTTCATCCATGCATGTACACCTATAAAGGTAAACCTTCGGTTACCCTGTAAGGTAGCAAGCTAGCCTTGCATTATTGATTATTTCACTTTAGTGTAGCTTAATATATGATAAGATGGATTAAATATCTAGGCTATTATATTTGTTAATTACGGTTATAGCCGTATCTAATATTGTACTCTTTAAATTGAAAAATTACATGGGAATAGAACCCGGGACCTTTGTCTTAATACGTCAATGCTCTAACCACCGAGCTATCCAGGAATCGTCCCGTGCCCCAGGGTCATTCTCCACTCATATCTAATCCTATTGATATGCGCATTCGTACAATTATAATTGTACATTTGGTAGTATAAAACCCTCTCGAGTCGAAGGTGGCTGCGTTATCTGATAGCTTGTGATCTTAATATTGATCACTCATATGTAGCCAACGATTTTCGCACATCCATCACAGATTCTGCGTTAAAATATGAG
Source organism: Timema bartmani (assembly GCA_902151455.1). Classification (NCBI taxonomy): domain Eukaryota; kingdom Metazoa; phylum Arthropoda; class Insecta; order Phasmatodea; family Timematidae; genus Timema; species Timema bartmani. The sequence goes on along the minus strand of CABFWB010002934.1, from coordinate 29,717 downwards.
TGGAGAATGAGCCTGAGCACGGGACGATTCCTGAATGACTCAGTGGGTAGAGCATTGGCGTACTAAGCCAAAGGTCCCGAGTTCAATTCCCGTGTCCAGGTGTCATTTTTAAATTTAAATAATACTATATGATAAGGTCATAGTGTAATCAATAAAGATAAGACCGCTCCTTTTCAGGGCAAACGGAGTGTTCATAAAGGAGCTAATAAGGCAATCTCTACAGTATTTGAACCAATATTATTGCTACCTCATCCCTACCATAATAACGTGATTAAATGTGAATGGTCCAGACAAATAATAAAATGCAAGGAAAAATGCTTTTTCCTACAAAATATTTATCTATTCTCTGATTGGGACTATATTGAAACATGTCAAAATCAGAAAAATCGAAATTTTGGACGTTCGATGACCTCGGTTGAGCAAAGATGTCTAACCTAATTTCTCGTCGTAAATGGCTGTTTCAAGGTAGTGAAAGGGTCATAAAAAAAGTCATGAAAACAGGTTTGTTTGGACTTGTAGACAAACCGTATGACATCAGCCCGTGTTTATATTTGGGTTATGAAATGAAATAAATCAACATTATTTTAGTGCGTTATCTTATTTTCAGAATTTACTTTTTTCCATGAAAGAAATCACCTACATTTTACTTATTCATACAATCAATGGATGAAGTGCTTGTTTTTTTTGCTTAGGTTTAGCTAAGTCTAAGTGATGTATTGATGTTTCGATTTTAATTGAGTGATCCATAGACTAAACTGCTGATGGCAGGGAGATCAGGGTTCGAATCCTGTTGGGTGTACTGAGGGTGATTTTCCCATAATGGCTTTCCACTCTCCTTACTCTCAAATGTGGGTACACTTCTTATAATTTAACCTTCCTAATCCCTAGCACATTAATGTAATTAGTACATACGCGTATAGCCTGAACAGATAGTAGGAAGCGGCGCAAAAAAATAAAAAAATAAAGTGGTGTTTTGATATTTCAAGTACTTTATTTGGCAGCCTTTTGTCCACCATATCAGTAAATGCAAAAAAAAAATTTTGTAAGTATAAAAGTAAAATTGTTACAATATTAACAAAATAAAGTAGAGTCTCAGAAACTCGACCTAATGTGGACTGAGATGGTGTCGAGTTATTGAAATGTCGAGTTTTACGAATGAACTTAAATAAGATGCATGTTTACTTAACAAGGATGAATCACAGTACAGAATCGAATATTATAGGGACAGTTGTACTGTACTGTAGTACATAGGCGTAATTTTATCATTTTGATTGGGGGGGTGGGGCAGACATTGAACAAGGAAGGGACTCGTACCAGACGATCTAGGGGGTTTTCCTTACCCCGCCATCTCCCAGGAGAAAGGGAGTCTTCCACGAATTTTTTTGTTAAACAGTAGCTTCAAAAGTGCCCTTTTAAGCTTAACCTGAACTTCTGAAAAGATTAACATTTGGTATAGTTTCAATATCAAAGTCAATTTAAATATGATGACTTTTATAATTAAAAATGTAAATTTTACAAAATAAGTCCAGATTGGAAAAAATCTAGAAGATATCAACCAATAAAATAAAATTTGATGGAACATCCTTAGGCCTACACAGATAAAATAGTTTTGGAGCCATATACTACGAAAACAGTTTAAATGCCATAAAAATACAAAAAGGTTCTCGAGGATTGCAATAAGTGGGGGTGAGGGGGCTATTGAGGGATAAGTTTAGTTAGAAGGGAGGCCAATAAAAATTGAAAAGAAAGTTCAACTTAAAACAATTGTCACTTACTTTAATTACTATTTGTGGCTTGTAAAAATATTTAAATTTAGGAAAATGAAAACTCAGAACTTTAAGTTTTTACAAAGAGTTTAATAAATGATAACAGTCACATGATTTGAATAACATAATGAGGTTCTAAACATATGGGGAGATTATAAAAATAAATAATTAATTAAAACAGATAATTTACAGTAACTGAGGAGATTAAAAAAAAAACATTTAAATCACAGTTTCAGTCTAGTTCCTCCTTTTCACTTAAAAAGCAACCTTCTATTTTTTTATTATATTGAAATAATTTATCACTCTTGAAATGTAAATGTTTACAACCAGTTCAATGGCTAAAAGGGCAAAGGATGATAACCTTTCCCGCCTTGTAGTATTATTACATTTTGTTTTTAAACGTCGCAAACATGAAAAAGATCGTTCACAAGAATCTGAATTCATAGGAATGGTAAAATACAGTCAGTAAAGCTCGAAAATCATTGGGAATTTTTTTTTTCTGTTTTTTTTCTTCTTTACTGTTTTCATTCCGTAAAAACAATGCAGCTCCGCCGTGAGACGTTCTTTGTCTAAATTGTGATAGTTGCAAACATGATCTACACTGGATGGGTAAACTTTATTTTCACTCAATAAGTTACTCAAGTGATTCATAATATCAAAATTGTTTTCAGCTAGCATGTCTCTTATTTATTGGAAAAGAATGTAAATGAAAGGAAAAAGTATCATAGCTCTGTAAAACTGTTCCACGGTCTCAAATGGAGCTTTATTCCCGCCATCGAATTTTGCTGGGATTCTGCCTTTTCTCGGTAGCTCTGTTGGCTTAAATACATATTTTTTTATTACCTTGGTGCAATGATTGAATAGTTGAGTGAAAAAAAATCGTCAATTCTAAAAAGATTGTAAGACTTCAATCGTGCTATTAACCACATTTTTCACTACTTTATAGTTCACACTGCTGGACAAGCTTGAGGGTCTTAGAATTCCACACTGGGAAAGAACCCTTCTTAGCAACAAGTTATCAAAAACGAAATTAAAATCCTCCATGAATTTTAGTAGGGACCTGGCCTCGCCACCACAGTTAGGGTCGGTTTCTGAGATTTCACTCAAAACTGTCAATGGAGTTTCAAAATTATCAAATATGAAACGTACACTTTCTACACAGAAAGACCATCTAGTGTCTCTGAGGGACTTTAATGTTGTTGTCCCACCGCAAAAGGTTTTGGTTCTTTTAGTGGATTTTTTTCAAAAATAGTATGACGTTTGGTTGATTTTTCAATGAAGTTGTAGAAATTTGAAGAACGAAAAAATGTATTCCATATTGAAGTAACCCCTGTATAACAACTAACGATACATACATTTAACACGTGTGCCTTACAATGACTGTACATAGCAGTAGTATTTTCATCCTGAATTCTCGCTGCAACTCCCTAGTATGGCTCTCGCATGTTTGACGCTCCATAGTAGCAATGAGCTCGCATAATTTGTACGTCTAGGTCTAATGAAATTAAGACATTCTTCAATAAATTTGCCAATGTTTCACCATAGGTTTTTTTCTGCACGTTAAAATCCTACGAATGATTCTTGAACTTTTAAATTGTCGTTCACAACATCTACTTTATCTTGTCTGGATATATCTTGTCTTTCATCAGCAATAAAGGCAAAGATTTTTCCCTCTCTAGCTTTATCAGGGATTTGGGTTTTTATTTGCTCTCCAATAATGGATAGTAGCTCATTCTGAAAATTTTCAGCTGTGTACTGAAAGTTTTCTCTCGGTCAATGAAGAAGTGTTTTACTAACGCATCATCTTTGAAGCAAAGCTCTATCAACTCTAAAAAATCCCTTTTATTTTTTGAAGCTTCAGTCTCATCGTGACCTCTAAGGCAATAGATTGCCTCTCGTAAAACAATATATTTTGTTCAATGTGTTCTTAAACTTGTATTTGTACTTTATTGAAATAACATTTTTTCGTACACAATTTATAATAAATGAACTGGAAAGTTCTATGAGAAATTTGTTAAAATCAAAAGTGAATAATACGTGTTGACTTGTATTTAGTTTTAGTTGTTGTTGCTCTAGAAATATTCGGGGGGTGGAGGGGCGCAACTGCCCGCCCTTGCCCCCAGCCCCAAATTCCGCCTATGCTGTAGTATTATACGGTACAATAACAGTAATATACATACATTACAATATATTACGTGTTAATATAATGGTGTATATAAATACGTGTAATATACAGAAATGAAGTACAGTACTGTACATATTATATTGTATTGATTCGAATATCACGTTAGTGAATTGGAAAATTAATAAACACAGTACTTGTAAAAACATCACAGCACGACTGTTCCACTCGAGTTACACAAACTGAGAGGTTTACACTATGCAGTTGAATGACCTTAGATTGTGATGACTAACAACGGTGTGCACATTCGCGTGTCGAGTTACACGGAATGTCAAGTTATCAAGGGTCGAGTTTCCGAGATTCTACTGTACTTACATATTATCTATTTTGACTTTTAACATTTAATTATAATATTATTTTTGGAAAATAATGTAAAAGTTCTGTCATATCGTCAAATTACTCTACATATATTCACACAGTAAAATAAAATAAAATGGATGATGTCCGTGTTAACTACAGTGGCGTAAAGGTGATATTTTCATACATTCGTTTGTAAGAGCCGAAATGGCGGCTAGTCAATTTAGTTTGGCCCTCGCCACAGATAACAATAACGAACAAGTCCATCAAGGTCGTTGTTTTGGTTTGCACAATGACTCTGAAACAATGGAAAGCAGGATTAGAATCCTGCCGGGTGTGTTGGGCATTGTGAATTTCTACCTATTCTATCTCCAGGAAAATGTTTTATTTTAGCACCGCGTTTTACTACCCATTCGGGTTACACGCCTATGTACTAATTACACTAATTGCTTAGGGATAAGGAAGGTTTAAGTGCACCCACATTTGCTTGGAAGGAGAGTGGAAAACCATTTAGGAAAACCACCCTCAGTGCACTCGACCGAGATCGAACACCAATCTCCCCGTCTTCATCAGTCTAGTCCAACACGAGAGTAGCGCGTTAGACCACGCGGCTACCGAAAAGGGTTAGGAAAATGTTATTGAATTTCTTGTTTAACCCCCTCGTCCCTTTAAAAAAAATTAAGCCTTCAATAAGCCACGTGTTAAGGGCACAATATATATAAAAGCTAATTTTTTTATTGGGGGTTATATTAGTACACGACCCTAAACAAATATTAAAATTCTAGAATTGACACAACAAGATCCCAACAGTCAATTCATCACCATCAAAGGGAAAACCCCAATTTAGTCATCGATACACTTTTCGGCCATGTCGGGAATAGAACTTAAAAGCCTCGACCAATTAAGTAGACGCGCTATGTGAGTGCAGTACAAGAAGAGTTGAAATTTCTTCATACTATACACTGATATTGTTAGTCGATTCCGTAGCTTTGGTATTTTATGGTAGTTTAAGAATTACTAATAAAGTTTCATTTTCATCCGTTCCACTAATACATTTTGTAATGATGTTAATTGGCTCCACTTGTCAAAGGAGCATTTTATTTATATATATAATTACATTTATTAATTTGATCTGCGAAGTTAAGGTGTAAGACCTTGTCTTTCCCTTAACCAGGTTAAAATATTTTTATAGCTATTTTAAATTTGAAATAAGTAACTCAAAGAGCGGATCTTAGAAACTAAACAATTAATGATATAAAATAAAATGAATTAAACTCACAACCATAACATTTTTATGTTCAGTCGTCAGTAAATGTCAAAGTTATTGTGGGCCGAATATATGAATCGTGTTAATCTAAACAGCGCAACTCACATGAGCTCGAACCAACAGATTGGTTACCAGCTGAGCTTATTTCTTCATCTTTGGAAGAAGACGATATTGATTCATCGTGGTCCATTTTAAAAATTATTTTAAAAAGGAGCTAAATAAAAATTACATTTTTACTTTCTCTCTATCTTACAGGTAGAGAAAGTATGGTGATCGTCAAAAAAATCGAACTCGAGATTTTGATGAATTTTGACGTTTCATGACTTCCTGAATCCGAAAAAGTGGTTTTTGAATTTCCGTCTGTCTGTCTGTCTGTCTGT
>CABFWB010002934.1:0-19791 GCA_902151455.1 Timema bartmani | reverse complement strand
GGTGAGGGGTTTGCGGGGGGTTTAGGGGATTCAATCTCCCCCATCCTCTAACAAAATTTAACATAAATACACACATTTCTAACCACGCCGTTCCCTTACGGGGTGGACAATAAAGTGTGCATAATATAGCTCAAAAAACAACTCTGTATTTAATCCATCCTCACTAGCTTTCTCCACACTTCCTTCCCCAGCCTTGCATGAACTCCCTTCGCTTCAACAACATCAACAACAAAAATTTACAACAAAAATAATTAATCCTACTTTATTTACTGTTTAAACAATATCAAAATAAAAGTACAAGAAAAGATATATATCTTGTAGCCACCATTCTGATGTTCAAGGGTATTACTAATTTTTAATGCTCTTAACATAATCTATGGGCTCTTTTTTTTTCTTTTTTTTAGCGCCGAGTTTCACTAACCGCTGGGGTTATACGCTCAAGTACTAATCACGCTAATGGGTTAGGAATTGGGAAGGTTGAATATAAAGGAAGTGAACCCTCATTTGCGTGGGGAGAGTGAAAAACCATTTAGGGCAAACCACCCCCCTCCCCTCCCAGTTCACCCGAGAGAGTTTCGAACCTTGATCTCCCCGTCCTCGACAGTATAGCTCAACACAAAACTAGCGCGTTAGCTAACTACGCCACCGAGGCGAACTATGGGTTATCAGCACGTGTGACCGTACATGTATATAACTCAGAATTCCCCTTGCCACACCTGATTTCGCACCACGTTAGGACTATGTAACTTCGACGTGACCGAGATTCAAATTGGCAAAACTACCAGAGCTGGTAAGGACCACAGCATGACGAAATAAAGTATATTTCAAACCATTCTAGTTAATGTAAAAATGGCCTACAAACCTATTAGCTGTGAAATTTAGTTGCTCCTGTATACGTACATTAAAAAAATACACCTAAAAAATATTAAATGCAAAGTAATCACATTATTAAATCTCCTGACTTTCGTTTACACTTTTAAAAAAACTTACAAGTAGCTTCTAAAGGTACCTACTCAATATTCGTACATTTTCTTGGCCCCTAACGTCCCAAACCCTTCCCGAAATTTAATCCTGACTACGGCCCTGACCCTAGTTAAACATACTATGATTCGGACTATACAAATAAAAAACTAAAAGTTATTAAAAAATGTAGTCAGATTAACAATACATTAATTTTATAATAAGTTATAAGTAAAAAGATTTTTATCACGTTATTTAATTCAGGATACCCCGAGTTTCATCACAAAAAAGGGTCAATGTGTTCAGGATCATCGTTAGTGGGGGACGGGTGGACCCTTTCCCGACCTTCACCCCACCCTCCTCTCCGCCACACAAAATTGCCCGCTTAGATGGGACACACTTAGTACCGTAAAAGAAACAGTGAATGTTTTTTATTCATGAGATTAAAAATTCACGTTTGGAGCAAATGTATAAATGATTAAAACAAAATTTTGTTTATGACTTAGAGCAGTGTGACCCAACTGGCAGCCCGCGGGCCAAATGGAACCCACGCTCACTGAAAATGTGGCCATCACAGTATCTTGGAGAAAAATTAAAGGGAAGCCCTCGTTTGCAGATGTGAAATAGCTAATGATTCAAATAAACATATTTATTTAAAAAGATTGCATTATATTATGCATTTATTTGATTAGTAAAAATATGCCTATGTATGAGTGTAAATATATATATATATATATACATACATATACTTTCACACATATTTTTACTAATCAAACAACTTAATCCTATTAATATATATTAATATATGCCTATATTAATAAGGCTAAGCTTTTTCTGAAATTTTGTGTGCGTGAGTGCGCGCGCGCGTGCATTTTTCATAATACATATTTGGTAGATTAATAAACTCTTTTTGGTAGAAAAATTTGAAAGATTCCACAAACCAAAAGTACAATTATTTGTATATAAGGATTGAAAGTAATTAAATTGTTTACTAAGTGTTGTTTGTAAGCCTATATTAAGTTGATGCAGTGCAAACTGAAAATCAGATTCGGCCTTTGGGATGAAAAACGTTGGACCACCCTAACTTGTAGAATTAAATACGTTATTATAATATTCGTGTTTTTCTTTCGGTACGAAATAATTTTTATTTGTTTAATTTAAAGAGAAAATGAGTTCGTTGTTGTCCCTCATAGTAATTAAACGCTAGAATGTGTTCATACATTACAGTTGGTGTTTTCGACCTATTTTAATGAACGCGACTATACTTAAAAAAGGCCAGACGATTGCGTATTACTGGCTAGATGTCCCAACATAATCAGCACGTCTTCTCAATTAGCACCGCGTTAGGCGCAATTCACAAAGAGTGGAGACAGGAGGGTGAGGTCACTTCGCTGCCTGCGCTACGTACTTTGGGAGCCTCGAGTGGCGCATTGGAAGCGACTCTGTGCCCGGACAGCACAGTGTGTGCTTGATTCGAAAATGCGTGATGACAATGAATTCAACACTATATTTTTTTAACACGTCCACGTCGCACGAAGCTATGCTTCTTCTGTATGATTTGATCTCGTCACGTCCGCGCCACGTTCCCACCACTTCTCCGCCAGACCCCTGCGCCATGTCCTCCCTGTGTGAATGTCTATACCTCAGTTTTAGCTTATGTGGTGCTGACTGACAGCTCACAGCTGACTTCTGACGGCTTTGAAAAGTTACCAGACCAAATTATGTATCCCTACGCCGAACCATATGATCTGCAAAAAACATGTCTTTAGCAGTTGTCACTTCTGACAGTCAAAATTTAGATATATACCTAAATTTTGACTGTCAGAAGTCAGATGTGAACTGTCAGTAAGCACCACATAAGCTAAAACTGAGGTATACGTGTCTTTAACTATACCAGTCAATGGTGTGGTAGGGATGAGTAAAAATCAGTGTGGCTACAAAACCTTTACTATAAAATACCCTGGATTTTACAAATTTTACAGACCATATTTAAAAAAAAAATTACTTACTTAACCTTTTTACAGTTATACACAGGGTGACCTGGCGGTCCAGGGGTAAGGGGGCGGCCAGAATGAGCGACTAAAATATAAAATAGAGCATATTGGTTGTAATGAAAGGTGGCCAGACTGGAGCGAGCGACTAAGCGCGCGCTTGAAAGATAGAAATGGTTCTATTTTTCAAGCGAGCGCGCTCGACCCAGTACAGTTTAGTTTACAGGCACTAGGCAATATTATTATATGTTGGTTCATTGAGTGCTAGGAAAACTTCTCATCGAGACATTTTTATTACTATCGATAGGTTTAGCACACTTGCTACTAACGGCCTAATTTAATTGGTAATATCATAAACCATACCTATATGTATGTATATAACTTATATGTTAAAATACTTCAATATTATCAAAGTAGGCCTTTGCAAATAAGAATCACCACTAGCGTGGAGAGAGGATGAGAAAACCACAACAATAAATCACTTGTTAAAACCACCCTCAGTTCACTGAGCCAAGATTCAGAGCCTCCTCGTCAACAACTAACGAGAGCTATCTGCTAATCACGCGCTCGCTCGCTCGCACGCTCGTCAGTCAGGCCACCCAGTCACTTGCGCGCTCGCTCGCACGCTTGTCAGTCTGTCTGGCCGAACCCTAAGGTGTCGGACTTCTGTGTTGGGAGTCCGGGGTTTAATCCCCGGTCCCGGCACAGATTTATCTGATTGCCAAAACCTTCCTTCACATCTGACAAGACGTGTATTAATCACAATTTATGAATGTGTGTAATGCCAGGCCTCCACCGTGGTTCGGATCCCACGTTAAACTGTAGGTTCTCCATTTCATCTCACAATCACCCTACCATTGCACATTAGCGTAAGTGCGTATAACCCGAACGGTTAGTAAGACGCGGTGCTAATAGCACAGTTATACTTGGTGAATGGCCATTTTTCTGTTTATTACATTGATCACATATTTTTGAAAAATAAACATAAACATTTTTATAAGTTCTTTGTTCAGTATTTATTGTTTTAGGTATTATTTGTGGTTGTGTATAAATGAGTTATAAAATAAACCTTGTAGAATCATCTCATATTAACAGAATGCAATATCTAGATAATGCATTTTGTTTACGCCAAGAAATAAAATATTTAACTATTGTTTAAATTTTTGGGTCGGATTTAGTTAAGTATTTAAATTCCCTGGCTTATCCTTATTTTTGATTACATTCCCTGACTTTTCCAGGTTTACCCTGTCTTTAGCCACAATGTAAATGTACCCGCATTTGCAAGGAAGGAGAGGGATGAACCAAGCTTATATAGCGTGTGTGCGTACCACCGTTATGACTATCCATCTGCACATTTACACTAGTGTAATAGCGACTAGGAGGATATAATTTAGAGGAAATGTAGTCACATTAGCGAATAGGTGGAGTAGAAACCCTTAAGGAAACGCCATCCTCAGTACACCCAACCAGCATTCAAACCCCGATCTGGCAAACAAAAGATTGACATCCAGAGGCTACCGAGTGTGCACCAGTTCATTAACACTAGAACTAATTAAATATAAAAGGGTGCGGAAATTCTAAGCTTCTAGATTTTACCAAATTGCGCAAAACGACTAAAGCCAATGTAATCACAACGTACCTGTTTAGATGTTCGAATGATATAACGCGTCACTCTCGAAATAGACTAAACTGCCGGTGACTGGGATATCGGCGTTCGAAACTAGATCGGGTGTATTGAAGCAGTTTTTTTCCTTAGCGGTTTCCACTCTCCCTCCACGCAAATCCAGGCAAATTTCCTCTAAATTCAACCTTCCTTATCCCTAACACATTAGCGTAATTAGTAGGTATATTAACCCGAACGAATAGTAAGACGCGGTGCTAAAAAATAGGTAATCAATCAATCAAATAAAAAGTGTGAATCAGCCCTAGCAGGAGGAAGCATGGCTCAAGGTCAAAGAGGATGAGCCGAAACTTCTTTGACGTCATGCCAAGGTATGACAGGAAAGTAATGACCTCTAGAGTAGACAAAGGCATGAAGACTATTCTGATTGCATGTCGAGCTTCCTCCACGTCCGACCTTATCTTGTGTGGAGGGAATTCAAGATCAGTCTCTATTTTAAAACAAAGTTATAATTTCCTCCCACCCCACTTATAGCAAGATTCTGGTGCTAAAACACTTTTAGAAAATATGAACATACTATTTTACTATATTATTAGTTGTGTTTTAGAGAAATTGATTGTTTTAAGCACCCATTTTTTACTATTCGTTCGGGTAATACACATACTAATTACGATAATATGTTGGGGATGAATAAGGTTGAGTTCAGATAAAATGAATCAGCATTTTCGTGGAAGGATAATGGAAAATGATTGACGTAAAAACCCTCTCAGTGCACCCGACCGAGATTCGAACCTTAATCTACCCATCATCAGCAGTCTATTGAAAGACTTGCGCCTTATACCAGGCGGCCACTGATCCGGGAATGCCTGCATTTAAATTAAACTGGTTTGTTTTAATATTTTTAGGAAAACTAGGACCACAAGAGTTATTGTGAAACCATAATGTCGACAGAACTTCTATCGCTGATACTCACATTGCACAAACGAGACCTATTTTATAATATCAGGTTTGTTGGGTCCACATAAACAAAAAAACAGTTCGTATCTAATGAATGAACAAGCGGCATTTCATAATTTAATTCCGTGTCAAACAAAACAACAAGCAGCAGACACGGTCCCCAAGATCATAATTTAAGGCGGGAGAATAGGGAACGCGAGAAAAGGCCAGTGTTTCGGCAGTTTTCATAGTAAAACTTTTTTTTTTCGGCCAAAATAAATAAAATATTTTCCAGTAGGAGCATAAAGTTTAATTTTCTTCACATTGTAATATCAATAGTTTTTGAAGGTTTGTTAAGGGTGTCCTGGAATTTAATGACAACTTTTTCATCAAAATTATAATATGCTTATGTCAGATATTCAACAACTGTTGCTATTACCATATGAAAGGAATTTAAATATATATTTGTACTGGAGCAATCTTTGATTTATTTTGGTCAAATAAAAGTTTTGCTATGGAAACTGAAAAAACACTGAACTTTTCTTGCGTCCCATACACTCCCATCTTAACATCCTTGCGAGTGGCATCACAACCATTTTTGCATAGATATGGATTACATTTTATACCTCGTCAAGAATCAAACCTGGAGCCAATATCAAACGCTCTACTGAATCAGACAAGGTGTAGGTAGCTACTACAATTTTGACTGAGAGGCCTCTAAAGCTGGTGTAGATACTAAAGTTCTGAGTCGGAAGGCCAGGGGCTAGTTTCCGCAATAATACACTGGTTTTTTTTTGTAAAAAAAATTCAAAGTTCTGTAGTTCACATTCTTTTTTTACGACGAAAACAAGATTACTTTCTTAAAAATAATCTTGCTCATCCTGTTATTTTGGCTCATATAGCTTGGGGAAGGATATCACTGGAACCTAGATTATTCATTATTTTTAAGATAATTAACGTGCACTTTTTGAATAGACTGATCATATCAGCACACGACTTATAAACTAACTTAAATCTATAAAAGACACAAAATACAGCCCCTTGATGTTAATTTATCAATATGAAAGGAGAAACCCACATTTCACCCATTATTAATGTTTTGGCTATGCCGGGACTCAAACCCGGTACCCTTTTCTCTCAGTAAGTGGACACGCTACTGACTGAGCTAAGGTGTCGGGCTACTGGCACTCCGATCCGCTTTTATTCCCCGACATATATATCAATACGTCATACAATAAGACTCAAATCTGTCTGTGCATTTGATTTTTTGTCTGACTATTTATTGCCAGTAAACTAAAAAAAAAAACTCATCGGATCTAGACGGGACTTCTGGTGTACTCCTTTTTTAGGGAGTGAAACAGAAAAAAAATCGTCTCGATCCTATGAGTACTTTTTGAGTTTACTGGGAACACACAGACAGACAAAAATTCTAAAACTAGATTATTTAGTCTTGTTATCGTTTATATTAGACCCTACCCAAAAAAAGTAGAAACCCCAAAAGAATGTGAATGTAGTGACACACCTTAGAGCAGTGATTCTCAACCAGGGTTCCGCGAGCCCATGTCCGGGGTTCCACGAGAATTTGCAAAAACTTGCGAAAAAATAGTACAGCTTGCCACCTTTTTTTGTAAATTAATAAACAAATTAAAATATTAAAGTTTCAACGTGACATATAAATAAATCAAAGAAGTATTTTGAAAGTTTAGCTTGGTTAGATATTTGCTGCTACGTTTGTTTTCTTACTCGCGTCAATTTTCTGTGATCATTTGACTTTGATAGTAATATTTGTTCATCTCAATAAGTGAAAACGATGATTTGTTATTTTATTTGTTGCTTAATGACAATTAATAGTTTATTAATGTGATAGTGTTTAATTAACTATTTTAAAGCTTTCTAACTACTACTACTTGGCGTGGGCAAGATGTATGCAAACTGACGTCTTCTTATTTAGAGTCGCTGGGTTTATCATGGGATCATTGTATTGGAATATGCGCAGATAGCACCTCCTCAATGATTGGCTCGATAAAGGGATTTGTTACTCTTGTCAGAGAAAAGAATTCAGACATTATAACGAACCATTGTTTTCTTCATAGAGAAGTTCTGGTTTCTAAAACGATTAGAGAAGATTTGAAACATGTTCTTGATACAGCTGTTAACATAGTCCTTTGCAATCCCGTATGTTTGCAAAAAATTGTGAAAACATGGGTAAAGACCACGTCACATGACTCATCTTCTACACACTGAAGTTAAATGGCTTTCTATGGGAAAAGTGTTGACACACATATTCGAACTACAAGAGCAGCTCCAGATTTTCTTCAGAGAAAATAATAAAAGTTCTTTTTCCAACTATCTTGAGGACAAATCGTGGATCCTGAAACTAGCATACATGGCAGATATTTATGAACACCTAAATAAGTTTAACACCAACATGCAAGGTCCCAAGGAAAATATTTTGACGTGTACAGATAAACTTGTAGCATACAAAAATAAAATTGGTGTTTTGGAAAAAACATCTTTCTAAGGGTAATTTTAAAATGTTACTCGTATTTTCACCACCGTGAAACCATTATGCCCCTGATTTCAGGCCATGTGGAATCTCTGGCTGAAAATCTTGCCAAGTACTTCCCTTCTTTGTCATCGGAAGACTATGATCGGGTCAGGAACCCTTTCACAGATTCTCCAAGCAGTTCAGAAAATTTACTCAACCTGCAGGAAGAATAACAATTGACTGAGCTGAAGTATGATCGCACATTAGAAATTAAATTTAATGAACTGTCATTAGATATATTTCGGATATCAGTGTAAACAGAGTTTCTTGCCATCTCCCAGAAAGCTATAAACATATTGATCAATTCTCAACATCGTACTTGTGTGAGCAAACATTTCATGTTTAATGAATGTATTATTATTATTAGCACCGCGTCTTACTACCCGTTCGGGTTATACGCACTTACGCTAATGTGCTATGGTAGGGTGATTGTGAGATGAAATGAAGGACCTACAGTTTAACGTGGAATCCGAACCACCGTGGAGGCCTGGCATTCCTCTCATTCACAAGTTGTGATTAAAACACATCTTGCCAGAGGTGAAGGAAGGGTTTGGCAATCAGATAAATCTGTGCCGGGACCGAGGATTGAACCCTGGATCCCCAGCACAGAAGTCTGACACCTTACCCCTAGACCACCAGGTCACCTTTAATGAATGTAAAAACCAAACAAAGGAATATACTGTTGTCTGTGGAAGAAGAACTTTGTGTGTTCCTATCAAAGATGCGACCGCGAATTAAGTTATGTTCAAAAAAGCAAGCCCAAGTTTCATATTAAATTAAGTAACAGAAGGAATCATTGTTATTCTATCAGTTGTGAATTAATAATAAAACAATAAAACGTTACTTATTTTTTAGTTAACGAGTATATAAAAAAAACATTATAATAACACAAAACTATTGCAAAATATATACACCAAGTTTGTTTATAACCAGTAAGCCAGATTTAAAATGAAATAGTTTGTAATTTTTTATATTAACAGTAATATTAGTAAGCTAAGTATTAATAGGCAGTAAATACTCATATAGGATTTTATTCAAAAGGATGATTTAGTTATTATTTACACCTAACCAATTTTTTTCATGTCTTTATTTAGTTTAACTCTGTAGAATCTATTATATATCAGTGAGGTAGGGTTCCTTGAGATTTTTCGAAATATTTCAAGGGTTCCTCCAAACAAAAAAGGCTGGGAATCACTGCCGGGCTTAGAGTTTTAAATTAGGCCTATATATGTATGGATATTAATAAAATCAGAAATAAATTTAAAAATCAAATTTGATTTGATAGTACGGGACCACCTTAGTTGCAAAAATTTAAACAATTTATTTTGATCCTTACTACAAGTTAATGTTAATGTATGGTGTCATCGACATATAAAATATTTCCTCGCCTCATACGTGTCTGAAATGGTGTTTTTGGTGCCAGTTTGGATGATTTGCTGGGGGGAAAAAAGGTTAAATAATCCGACTTAAATGCGAGCGTAGCCGCGGGCAAACTCTATTTTACAATAAAGATGAATACATTTAACAGTGTAAAGTTATGCCAGCATGCACTATTTTTGTATTTGAATATTGTTGAAAAGTAGCACCAGGAAAATGGAATCGAACCCAAGATTCCCGTGTCCGTGAGTCATTTTTCGACTATATTTAGCCTAAATTAATAATTTTTATTTTATCCATTAATTCTAGAAACCAGCTGTGTATATAAGGACGTGGACTAGCCGAAGATGTATGAGAATGGAGAATTGAATATTGGTCTTACCCGCATCAGTGGGCATGCGGACTAAATGCCAGGTTCATTTAGTTTGGTTTGTCTGTGCCGAGGAGGTCGGGGTTCGAATCCTAGCTGGGTGTCACTCTTCCTCCTCACAAATATGGAACGTAAATATCCTCTTAAATTTTACTTCCCTCATCCCTACATACTCCATTAGCTTAAATATAATATCCCATACGGGTATTTAGACGCAGTGGGGGTGAAACAAAAGAAAAAAATGATTGCTCAGAATTATATTTTCATCGTGGTTTGCTCCTTCTCTCTCCAGGCGTATATTGATTTGTTTTCTCCCAACTGTCCTTTCTCTTTCCACCCATATATTTTTTAATTTTATAAATTGGAGACCATATTGCTACACGTCCGGACTATCAGCATATTATACTACTCATATAGGAATGATTAAAGTACCCTTTTAAAGGAAATGTACCCGCATTTGGGCGCAAGGAGAGTGGGAAGCCATGAAAAACACATATTCAGTCCATCCACCATGTTGCAAGTGTGACGCCATGTGACCACCAAGGCGGGTTTAATCCTTTTAAATAAATTGAGGGGCACATTGTTACTTGGGGTTTTATTCAGACTACAGCTTCGAACTTAAATTATTTATTTTAATGAAATGGAAAATAAAATAAAAATAGAAACACTTTTTAATCACAATTTTATTTAGTTTTTCCTATGGGATTGAAAAATTCAAACCTTTATGTTTAGGGTGGGAAACCCTAATATGAAAAATTCACGGACGGCTCTTGGTCGATATTAAATCCCGCCCTCCGAAGTAAAATGTCCGCTATACTATAGGTTCTACCAACCCTGCCATTAAATTGAGCTAGAATTGTTGGTAGGCCTACCTATAGTATAAAATATAATTTTAAAAAACCTAACTTAATATTTAGTGTTTACTCTGAGCTTAAGTGATCGGTTAAGAGACGGCTCATTATTTAACAATTCTATTGCAATTTAATTATTAAATTTACCTATTTTTTAATATAATATTATAACCTCACGTTTTCATTAAGTAGTTATTATCTAGTTAGGTTCTGATAAGAAGAAACCTTTTTTGAGACATATGTGATCTAAAGCTGTCAGTTTTGATAGCTAAAATACCAATGAAATAATATTAACAATGCGGTACCTACCTATAGTAAAATATTATTAATGAATTGTATTATATAGGAGTTTCTTACTACCAGAATTTTCCTTTATAAAGAAACGATGCACTCATTAATTCACTAAAAAATAAAATTAACATAACACTAAAATACAATCAAAATATATACTGCACATCTCACAAGATATACAAATGAAAGGAAAAACACTTGATAAGCGGGTTCCGTTGGCAACACTGCAACAAGATCAAGATGCTGTAATACATTGCCATTGCATAACCTGTGCGCCACTTTCCATTTCAATTCCTAAAACATGCCCAAACTCTAACCACAAAATAACTTACACTGTATCTTAAAATAGAAACTATCCACTGGACGAGGAATGATGAGAAGACGGTTTATCACACACGCATTTAGATACCTTTTTTTTTATTATTCACACACTTTGTAAGCAACAGCTGATATCAGCTGATATCTCGATGTGCTGCGCTCGCGCCCGGCAGCCTTCAACTGTTTTGTGGAACCTCGATCGACAGGCCCGGCGTATAATAGTGAGCGTGTTCCCTGCAATGTCACGTGACTTTATGACGAGGCGAATCTGATTTGTATGGCGGGAATTTTTGTAGCAGAATAATGTAGAGTCTACAGACGTATTTACAAATTACAACAATGTTTCGATTGTTTTCAATTTTCTTGCAATACATTCCTTAGAATTGAACGATAGAAAAGATTACTCAATCTACTTTTGAACTTGTTTTGGATAAATAACAATGCATTTTAATGCCAAACAACATATAAGGAACAAAATCTAAAAGAGCTTACCAAAGCATTATAAGTTCACTATTGTTAATTAACTACAAAACTAAGAAACATGATAATAATGTAGTAAAATTAGGTAATAGGTGAGTGGAAGGCCACGTTCAGTTATTTGGTCCCTCTACACAGGTCATATAATCTCTCCTGTCTCCCCCCCTCCCCCCTCTTCTAGCCCCACATTCAAATTCTCGTCCCAATTTTTTCTACAAAATCCAACTAACAATACTATAAATATTATAAAATACTAAATTTTCGAATAATCACACCTTTAGATGAAATAAAAATAAACTTAGAATATTGAGTCGGAGATAAAGTTTGTTTGAAACATGGGCTAAAAAAAATGCATGCTGGGCATTTATAATTAAATATTAATTATTTATTGAAAGGATGTATAATTAATAAACTGTTAAAAATGTATTAGTAGTTATCAAGTTGCGAAACCTCTTATAAATAAACAAGCCCTTGTAATTTATAATCTGAACTTACCGCTTACTAACTGGTTTAATTATTACTATTGTTTTCTTTGGTTAATTAATTTGCTCTCTGGTAAAACAGTTAATAGTACTAAAACAAGCATTGTTGAAAATATGCCATCATATACTCGTTGATGTAAAAATGTGTCAATACCTTGGACAAATTTGTGAATACGGCCCTGTGTGCAAAGCTCTCAACAATGTTTGTTGTTTTTTTAACTATGCATTGTTTTACCAGAGGACACAGTTGTTTCCTTTTTTAAAACCAAGTCAAAGCAAAGATTGTTTAAAAAAACCTAATTTACTTACTTAATTTGATAATAAAAGTATAAACAAAGACAATACGTCTTGTTAAACTCTCAATGGGGACGCAGGAAAAGATCCGTGTTTTTGTAGTTTTTATGGCAAAACATTTTTTCCCCCAAAATAAATCAAATAATTCTCCAGTACAAACATAGAGTTTAATTTTCTTCACAACAGTTGTTGAATATTTTGGATGAGCTTAGCGGCATAAGATGGAAAAAAAAAATTAAATAAAAAGAAAAAGTTGTCATTAAATTCCAGGACACCCTTGAAGAACTATTAATATCACCATGTGAAGAAAATTAAACTCTATATTTCTAACGGAGCAATATATTATTTATTCATGCCCAAAAAAAAGTTTTGCTACAGAAATAGCATAGACACTTTACCTTTCCCGCGTCCCCTACAACCGCGCCATAGAGAACCACCTCTGTAAGCGAGAAGTTGCCTCGCAGGCGTTCAGCTCTAATGCAATTTTATTCTATGATTCGTTATTTTAAAATATGGTTCACGCCAAAATAAAGTCTAAAGATTCCAACAGAGCTATTTTGCCTCAACAACCCTACGTTTTGTGATTGGTTAGTAGAAAAAGTGTGTAACTGTGATATTAGTTCATTTTCAAAGAATTTTTAAGCATTTTGGTGTAGCTTAAAGATAAGTCTTTATAAAAAAAATGGCTCTATATTTAGCCTTCCTCTAATAAATACAGTATTTTTTTTATAGGCTCGCAACATAAGATTTTATGATATTTGAGAATTAGCAACGGGCTTTACTCTTAGCTTGAGATAGGAAGTTTCGTAGCTTTATTTCCCCTCTTTCTTATTGACATGACAAAAAAAGGGTGGTTGTATATTAATGGCGAAAGGGAGTATAAGCTTTTACAGAATAGAGAAGTAGTTCCAGAAAACAACACATACCATTGTATTTTAAGTGGTGAAACTGTGATTGATACTTTTTCGATGATTAAGGTGGCCGCCTTAAAGTCTAATCATAGTCGATAATAGATTTTCCATCATTGTAATTCTAGTCGGTTTCATGTAATCAAAAGCGCAACATTGTCAGAGGTTCATACCAAACCAAATAAATTGATTAAAGCTTTAAGAAACATGTAGAGGGGAAAATAAACATTACAGTTTAACGATAAGATGAACGTTTTAAAATCTGTTATATATTTCAGCAAAATCCTTAAATAATTACAAAGTATTGTATTGTACAGTCCAATTTTGATAGGCAGAGTCTTTTAGAAAATACTATATTTTTTGGGGCCAAAATGTTTTTGTTCCCATTACTTAATAAGCTTTTTTTAAATTTAATTTAAATACTTCTATACAAATAACTTAATTTAATAATTTTTTAGCTAATTATTACACAATAACATTATTTCATTAAAAATATTGTAGCTTCATATATTTCACTAGTTTAAGTCTTTAGTTTGTAAAACTATTTTAAAATCAGTATTTATATGATAAGTTGTATAAAATTTATTTGTATCACACTTCATATAAATTTCTCTGACTGTTACAGCTCAGTTTGTAGCAAACTAATTTTATTAAAATCATTTTCTTTATTATCAAATACGTTATAGTTTGTTGGCTATGGAATTAGCGAGAAAATTTTCAAATAAACGTTCCATAATTCAAATGAGACTGCAAAATAATAAAAATGCTTTTAATCAAACATTGCATGTACAATAAGGGGCTATGTATTTTGCAATAAAACAAAAAAAATTGCTTTCATTAATCAAGCCTCCATTCCCCCTTCCCCCTGGGTAATGTTTTCTCTTATGCAAGATGAAATAGTTTTGTTCTAAATAAGTATGACTTAATTTTGTGTTTAAAATAAAACGTTAACCATTTATAGTATTACTTTTACTCTCACTTAGTTTCACAAAAATATGAATAAGATAAAAAAACTGTATAAATATTAACGTTTAGGCTTAAACTCTCTTGAGTAATCTCTTAACGAACGACTACATCAGAGTGGGTCACGGTCGACAACTCACCTCTCTGTAATGCTTCTGAAAAAAGAAATACTTTACGGAGTTGGAAAACACTTGGAAGACTTGTGTGACAACATTTCGCTTTCAGAGGAATACCTTGTCCCGATTGCATAACTTACAAGGGGATAGAATTCCGGCCGGGTGCAATTTCCCGCCCTTACCCCCTCCGATCGAAAGTTTTCCATCTTTCCTTCAGGGGTGCATTTTAAAATAACTCACATAATATGGCCTTAAATTTAGCTAGTGTACGCATGCGTGTGATCTGAACAGGTAGTTGGACGCGGTGATAAAACCAAATTAGGCCTATACTTATATATACCTGCTTCGGTGGCCGCATGCTTTCGCGACTAGACTGCCAAAGACGGGGGGATTGGGGTTAAATTCCTGTCGGGTGCACTGAGGTTGGTTTTCCAAAATGGTTTTCCACTTTTTCTCCAAGCAAATGCGGGAATACTTCCTTTAAATTCAACCTTCCTTATCCCTAACACATTAGTGTAATAAGTACCTAGGTTTATAACCCGAACGGCTACTAAGACGCAAATATATATATATATATATATATATACAGTAGGATTTGGATAATTCGACATTGATTAGTTCGAACTCATCATGATTCCTCATGAAATTGCTATTTAAATCGATGGTAGAAAATTCAAACTTTAGAAGGAAATATTCGGGTGATTCTAAACCTATTCCTTGTTATTTTTTTCGAGTTTGTACTCAATTGAAACCTAACTTAACAATCTTTACTAAACCACCCCGTATGCCAAGAATGTCAAATAAAGTTGTAGTTAGCCCATTGAAACATAGTAAATGAGACACCCGCCTCGGTGGTGTATTTGACTAACGCGCTGGTTTCTTTTTGAGCTAGACTGCCGAGGACGGTGAGATCAAGGTTCGAATATCGTCCGGGTAAACTGGGGGTTGGTTTTCCCTAAATGGTTTTCCAATCTCCCTCCACGCTAATGCGGGCTCACTTTCTCTAAATACAACCTTCCCCATTCCTAACCCGCTAGCGTAATTAGTACTTAAGTGTATAACCCGAACGGTTAGTAAGACGTGGTGATAAGAATAAGAATAATTATTATTAGTAGTAGTAATAGTAGTGGTAGTAGTAGTAGTAGTAGTAGTAGTAGTAGTAGTAGTAGTAGTAGTAGTAGTAGTAGTAGTAGTAGTAGTGGTAGTAAATGAGACAGCGGGGAATTATGCACCGGCGGCGGTGAGAGGGGATGTGTTGGCTCGGATTTTATTAATTCTGATTTAAGTTTGCAATTTTTCCAAGTTTTTATATTTTGTGTTTGAATTTTTCTTGCTGTATATATTTATTCTGTGTGTTTATATCACATGAATAAAATGTGTGTGATTATATGTAGCTTAATTTGAGGTTATTGATTTATTCTGTACCAGCTGCCAAAATACTCATAAAAACTCGAATTTTGGATACTTCAAAAAAATTTTTTATTTCACTTGGACTTTGAATTTTAAAAGGTTCTAGTGTATATAGGCGAGAAGCAAACCTCGGACCGTCTCAAGTCACCTGTACTTGGCGGTGATTGTAATATTGCATGTATGCTGCACATAACCTGTCCCAATCTGACGTAACCGGTGCAGTGTTACGTCTTGAACCCCCTGGTAAGTATGATCAAATACATCCTTTGACCCGCTTCCGGAGAACCAGTCTGACACTTCAGATAATAATAAAAAAAAGTCCCTGGTTTAGAGGTAATCCGTGACCAGGGCCGCGATACTTAACATTTGCGCCTCTGTTGGATTCTGTCTGATATAAATAAACCGTACCCCCCGAGTGACGCAAAATAATATTATTAATAATAATAATAATAATAACCAGGCTAATTTATCGTAAACTGAGTATGCTATCTGTCAGAAGTCAGTAAAAAATCCTATCCACTGATACCTTATTCATCGCTGTAGGCTTTTATTAGTTGGGAAAAAGGGATGTTGACAACATAAATAATTTATAGGATAATATAATAATAATAATAATAATAATAATAATAATAATAATAATAATAATAATAATAATAATAGGGTGACAAAATACCGGACAAACAAAAGAAAAATAATGATACGGAAGTTTGAAAAAATACAACAAAAATGGCATCCCCCTCCCTGCCTTAGTTCAATGTGTGAAAAAATATCCCTTATTATCCTTTCTTAGGTATTTTAGGAAGCATTTTGTTAAATATCAAAGTGATTGGTCGACAAAGCGATCCCGAATGTGATAAAACCATAGAAGTGAATGTATCAATTTTTTTTAAAGTAATTTTAAAATTAATAAACTATTTTAATATTTCTTTATTTAGAAATAATTATCAGCGATTTTAATTTAAATAATTGTTTTTTTGAACACTAAAAAATTAAATTTTGGTTGGGGTGCTCCCCTAGAAGCCTCCTTGTGCCCTAGGCGAGCAGTCCAATTTTCATAGGAAGGTTCTTACTTAGATGACAGCTAGAATAGATACTAGATCTACTTTCACGTATTCATACACCAAGCTATGTCTGTAGCTGACACTTTCAATAGATAAAATAGCACTAATAATATAATTACATGTTATTATTGTTAACAACAAAATTGTTTATATTATTTCCTAAACACCCCTTCCTAAGATAATTGGTCTATAGCTGCATTTTTTAAAAGATTTTTACAAGTTTTTTTCTCTTCTAAATCTACCTATCTACCACAATTCCACTGTACAATTTAAACACAAATAAATTTAATGTAATGTCTAATAAAATAAACAAAGGCAGTAGCGTTAACAAACGTTGAAACCCGCATCGGTGGTCGCTTGATCTGACGCGTCACTCTCACGTTGGACAGGATTGCCGGTGATGGGGAGGTCAGAGGTTCTATTCCCGGTCGGCTGTGCCGAGGTGTTTTTTTTTTCCTAAATTGTTTTTCACTCTGCCTCCACGCAGATATGGGTTATATTTATTTTAAAATCATTCCTTTCTAATCTATTTTCCACTAACGTAATTAATGTATGCGCACATCCCGCACGGTAGTGAGACGTAGCGAATAAAAATAATATCGGGTGAAGATTTATTTGACAATTCGTCTCGAAACCGGTGTTTGTTAAAAATGTAGTCTCCATGTGATTTTAAGTTCCATAGTAATTTAACAACAATAAAGCCTTACTGATCTATCCACAAATAATTTAAAAAAAGGTAGCTGTTAAAAAAAATTACCGCTTCTGACTATCCATTTGGGCTATACGTCTGTATATTAATTACGCTATTAGGGTAGGAATGGTGACGGTAGAATTTAGAGGAAATGCATACGCATGGCCGTGGATGTAGAGTTGGAAAAAATCATCCTAAATACACCCAGGTGGAATTCGAACCCCGACACCCCAGTCACCGGCAAAACAGACTAAGTGAAAGATAGCAACTCTATACAATTAAGTATACAGGGAAGACGAAGCCTGTGGCTGTGATATCACTAATAGCTCTTAGTATCCGATAATATCCACACGTCCATCATAGATTCTGCTGTCAAATATGAGTGAAGAATTGCCCTAAGCGCGGCACGATCCCTGGATAGCTCAGTGGTAGAGAGTTGGTGCTCTAAGACAAAGGTCCTGGGTTCGATTTTGGTGTTGGGGTGTCATTTTTTAATTTATTATAACAGATTAATGGTTGGTTGCACAAACAATAGTCAGTAAATAGTTACTTAACCAGAGATCAGATGCTAATTATTGATCTCCAATCAGTGTTTCAAACCTCATTTTCAGTTGCACCAATTATGACGTGAGTGTCGATCAAATGTTTGATTCTACGATTGCCTCGTTGATGGGAGACATAACCCATAAGATTTAATAACTGAACTAGTTCTTGCATTCTTATTTGAGTGATTAATAAAAGTAAATTTTGTGTTTTGTGTATTTTTTTTGAGTATTACCTATTTTTAAAGATACTGGTGTAGATTATGGCGTTTTCAGATTAAGTTTTTCAACTGTACATAGATGTTATACAGAATGGCTGAGATCAAAATCAGATACAGGAAAGAAATTAACTTTTCTTTGCTCATAGAGCTATAAAATTTGAGATGAGGTTTACATTGAGATTGAGTACATTTTATTGTGTACATTTATTAATAGCACTACAAAAATGTTCCAATCAATTTTCTGAAGTAATGTGCCTGAAATAATGGATATATAGATATCAGGCAGCCTAGGCTTCTAGAGACATAAATATTACATAATTATACTACTATAAAGCCACATGGCTGACTCACTCACTCACTGACATTAATGTTTACCCATTTCCAGATGGGCTAGAAACATTAAATTTGTCAAACTTATAGCTTCTTGCCTCAAACCGACGGTCAAATTCCAAAAAGTTAAAAAATTTCATTTTTAACCCCCGAAAAAAACTTGAAGCGGTGGAGCAACTTTAAAGTCGGTGCGGTATATATAACACGATACCGGTAACTTTAAGTTGTTACGTTCAAAACAACTCTGGAATTACATTAATTTACATCTACTTGCAAAGAAAACTCACTGGAAAGCGAGTTATAATATACAACCTTATGCATAACTTAAGGTAATTTCCAATCAGATTTTCCAAATACGTAGCTATTTACATTGTTGCCATGTTTGTTTTACTTGATTATTTAATAAATTAATTAATAAATAACAAACATTGTCTGCCCAAGATTATGAACGCCAAGCACAGTCGAAAACACATATTTTCATGCGGATGACAGTGACATGTTTATACTCACAGCATTTGTTTAGATTTGTCCTTCTACTGACCCCCTCACGTTCTTTTAGTTGGATAGCAGCTGTCAGTCGAAGCGGCCTTAATTTATAAGTATAGTTGGGTTTGTGTATAATTTAAATGCCTTCTGTATATTCTTTTACATAGGCCGTGAATAATTACTTGGGTTTGTACAGAAACAAAAATAATTTTTTCAAAAAGAGGAGACTTGTTCATTGTTTGCGTATAAAAAGCGATACTAAGAAAAAAATAGTGGAAGAGTCTCAAAAAGATTTTGTAGTGACATGGAAAGAAACAAAAGTACATAATTTATCTCAAGGCAAGTTTGAGGAGTCCATCAATTGTGTTATTTCTTCGTACCAGCAGCATGTTATGAAAAGTAAAGTTTCAAATATAACTAATTATTCATTAAAGGTAGGTGTATTTAAGCCTATACCTTTTCCATTCTGATAAATCTAATGTGTATGTATAATGTATATACATGCAACTATTATACATACGCTATGGTGGCTGCACTGTCTAAATTG
>CABFWB010002933.1:77497-92588 GCA_902151455.1 Timema bartmani | reverse complement strand
ATATTTAAAATATTTACCTTGACTACATTTATGTTAGTATGAGTCAAATTGGTCAAATTAACAAACAGGACATAATACACAAATAATTAACAAACTAGTTTTTAACGAAAGTGAAATAAAACATATTAAAACAACAAGTTAAAACATAACTATTCAAAACTTGGTGATTGCTTGAATTGTAAAAGTTGCAGTATCCAAATTACTTTATAAAATATTTTGACTCTATTTTTAAAAAAACTATCTAAGTCTTATCTGAAATTTCTGTTCCCGTTACTCCTTTCAGTGTTCCAGTGTATGATGGAGATTACTGGAACCTTAGTTATCCGACATGTTTAAATACTCGAATTTTACGTACCATAGTCATGCAAGTCGTTAGGTGATGGAACACGATGTTTTACCACGACTCGTAGATGTAAACTGACTATATATATATACATAAATATAATCAATCGATTCAGAAAGTGCATGTTCAAATTTTTTTAAATGTTAAGATAAGGCCCGTACTATGTAAATTGTACTGTATCAAGCAATTGTGTATGGCGGGTTGTATTCTTACAGAGGAGTGTGAAGTCCGGGAACGGTACAAGAGGTGTGATCGTTGCACGGAGGCCATCCCTGTAGAGAAATACCAAGAGCACACAAGCGCAGCTGAATGCACGTGTGAGTACACACATGGTGGTCGAACAGCGGCCTATAGATCAGGCAAGCTCACAAGACTGTGCGGAGTTTCGAAATTTTGAATCAGAATCTTACCAATATTCCATATTCGACACGAAATTTCGAATCATAATGATTTGAACCGAATTCGAAATTCTAAGTTCACACATAGATTTCACATAAGGATTCGATTGAATTTAGTTCAAAATTCAAATCTAAAAATCAAACTTCACAAGTAATTTTATTGTTAATATTAAATAACATCGATATTTTACTAAAATATATTTGACAATTCATCATCATATTTTAATTCAAGTATTATGGCTTTAATTATATTTTATTTTAATGGATCAGATCACATAATTTGACTTGGCCATTAAAATTTGTTAATTTTGTAATATTTCTTACTTTCTCAAACGCGGTTTTTATGCCGTTAACTCTTTTTATAAACTTAATTCAAAAATATAAAAACTATAACTAACATTAATGTTAAAATTGGATATGATTAGACTGGCCAGTATGTTTTGTAAAAATGAAAGGATGAATGGTGAAATCTACAGAAGGGTGTTTGCATCTCGGAGAGTAGTTGGATGTATGTGGGCCATCGCAAAGAATGAAGTAGTATAGAAAAATGCAAAGATGGCAGTATATTAAAGTGTGTAGACACCAACATTGTTGTATGGATGTGAAGTGTGGGTTTGTCAGGAGAAATGTAAGAGCAAGGTGAATGAGGTTGGAATGAGATATTTTAGAAATGTATGTGGAAAAACTCGTATGGACAGAGTCAGTGATGAATGGGTGCTGAAGGAGTTGAGGTTTGAAAGGGAATCCAATAGGTAAAAGTGAAAGAAGCGTCTTACTTTGGTTTAGGCATGTTGAGAGGATGAGTGTGGATGGAGTGACGAAACAAATATATGAAGGTAGAGTGTGTGGATCAAAAGGAAGGGGTAGGCGTTGTAAGACGTGGTTAAATGTTGTAGACGAATATGTGAAAAAGAGGAACATTAAGAGTTTTAAGAATAAAATATCATGCATGACTCGGTGTATGGATGTTGTTGAAACGAACTGAGAATGCAAGGATATGGAATTGTGGAGAAAGTTAGTGAGGATGGATTAAGTCCAGAGTTTTTTTTTAGTTATATTCACAGTTTCTTGCCTTCCCCGTAAGGGAATGGTGTGATTAAGTATGTATATATGTATGCATATTCTAATAGAATATTTTCCGATTGAAAATAGTTCTATTAAAACAATGGTGTTCAACCTGGGGTACGCACACCCCCAGGGGTACGAGAAGACATATTTGGGGGTACGTAAAATGCAGGCCAATATACATATTATTTCATGATAAACACTGAACAAGATGCCACAAGAAACCTGGACGTAAGGATATACGATCTAGGAGCGACTTTTTTTTTCTCTCCTCCACCCCTCATAGTTGTAGATGATAGAATATGTATAACTTGCATTATGTACAAACAACTTTGGGGGTACAAAATTGAAGATAAATTATATCTGAGGGTACATAAACAAAAAGTTTTGAATGCCAGTGTATTAAAAAATATTTGATTCTTACTCGATCCTAAAATGTTACATATCATGAAATTCGATTCATAATCAATTCAAATTAGTAAGCAAATATTTGGTTTCAATTCAAAAAGGAAAAAATAGGCTATGTACTGTACACTCAGCTTACTCTGTAAGGTTGCGGTCTAAGTGTCTCTGGCGTACTAAGCCAAAGGTCTCAAGTTTGATTCCCGTGACCAGGTGTCGTATTTCGATATAAAGAAGATAAAAAGCGAATGCTTAGCTTGTATTACCAGTAACATATTATATTTGAGAGCACATATCTTTTGTTTTTTTTAGCTGTGGAGGCGATGTCGAACCATTGTCCGTTGTGCCACAGTACTATTCCACCCTGGGAGGACGGCTGGCGACAACACCTCATCTCCCTGCCCTGCCCCAACCACCCACGTAGAAAACACATAAAGAGCCGTAAGTTCCGTCAACCTACACTTAGCGCTGTAGTGGTGTTGCATTAGATAGAAATACAAGATAAGGGTGGTGGTTAGCACGCCTGGTTCTGATACTGGAAACAGACTAGAAAGGATTTATCCACAATGTGGCTGTCTTCCTACTTATCTGGGGAATGTCAGTGTATACCCCATCTACGGTAGAAGTGTAGGTATGTGACAGCTAGAAGAAGGTTTTCTATTGCAAACATTTGTTGAAAGTGACGTTAACCTGTTCGGAAATAATTATTGATAATACAGTATTATTAAGAGAATAATAACTATTACCTAATAGTTCTATTAATGTTCATGTTTATTTGGTAAGGAGTAATAATAATTGATAGTAAGTTTATATCTTTTTTTTTATTCCCTTCTCCTTATTTTATGTCATTTTCTTCTATGATGACGACATGTTTCGATGATTTTTCGCCATCTTCAAGTATTATTTGTATTAAAGATGATTGATTTTACTTCGTACTATTGGAAAGTTTGTGAAATTCTACGGTTTTATATGGAGTAATCTCACTAAAAATTATTCCATAAACCTGTAAAATTTCACAAACTTTCCAATAGTATGAGGTAAAATCAATCATCTTTAATATAAATAATACTTGAAGATGGTGAAAAATCACTGAAACATGTCGTTGTCATAGAAGAAAACTAAAACATATATAAAATAAGGAGAAGGGAATAAAAATGAAGATATAAACTTACTATCAATTATTATCTACTAGGTTAAAATAAGCTACCTTCAGCCAATGTATTCAATAAATAACCTTCCACTAACTGTCACTTATAATCTCTCCTGCCGTAGATGCGATATAGCTTCACTGAAAGCTAATTGGCTAAGGGCATTAGAGTGAACAATATTATTTTTGTTTGTTTCGAAATAATGTTAACAAGATCCTATATTATTTTACTTTTCATAATCATCAGGAGTATTACTTACATAAACTTGTTTTACCCCTAAATTGTATATCTGAATAAAGCCCATGCATTAATGGATAGTGTAAAGTGACACTAGTTAATATAATAAAATACATTTAAAAAGGTGTAGAGCATTCAAAATTAGGACTCAAACTTTTATGTCTATTTATTACAGGAAGTTCTCGACTTACACGGATTATAGCTACGCGCATCCGTAGAAAAGTGGTTCCGGTATTTTGACTTATATATTCACACTTTTATCTTATTTTAACAAGCCACCAAAATAAATAAATGTCTTTTTATAACTTAGAACCATACAAAATATTATTTTCAAAATAAGAGTTTTTATTTTGTAAACACATGCTCATGAACACGACTAAACACGGTGTGTACGTCATCAACAGACCTTGTTTTGGCTGGTGGCCTGTTCGCCATCTTAATTTATAAATAGTTGGTTGCCATTATTAAGTTCTCATTTGAAAATCATTTTTAAGTGAGCCATAGACGTCGCTTACACAAAAAGAAAAACATCCAAACAGCTATTTTTGTAAATTCGTGTTAAAATAATGTAAAAAAAAAGTTAAAAGAAAAAAATTATATCAAAAACTAATTGTTTGCTGTGAAAGTTTTGAGTGCCAAAAGTGACAGCAGCTCAGCATATAGTTCTGCAGATCATATGGCTTGGCGAATGGATACATCAAAGTAAATATGGTAGCTTTTGATAGCTGTCATTTACCTACAATCCTATGACGGATGTACTGTACCAAGAGAGAGCAAATAATTTTTCTCAAAGTTTTCTTTTCATAAGTTGAACCTGTTTAGATTTAATTAACCTTTGAAACAAATAAATAAATAAATAAATATATATATAATTTTAACCTTGAATTACTCAAAACCCTGATTTTTAAAGCTTAAAAAAAATCACACATGAACTTATACATTTTAGCACCATTTATGGAAAGTTTTCTCATTGGATTAAAAGTTAAAATATTGGCTCAGTTGACACGGGATTACCCTTCAAGTGGTTTTTCAACTTGTGTCGAAACCTTCACAAAGAATTAATAGCGTAAGTCGAGGGCTTTCTGTTTATATCATAATAATCATCCACTTTTACAAGATATAGAGTGGGAGCTAATTTATTTTCAAAGAATCTTTCAAATTCATAATATAACCATAACCGAGACACCACTATTCATAAACAAAACAAGCACAAATACATTATTAATGTTCCGGTAAAACTATATAAATAACTTTTTAAAATCTTAACATGATATTATTATTGTTTTGGATCATTTTAATGCAACAGATTTAATTTGGGATGGAAGTTAAGGAGGGTTAAGGGCAGTATATCTGCAGTTTTTAGGAAAAAAAAGTTTGGAAACATTAGATACAATATTGATGTAGTAGATGTGTTTAATTTAATCCTCTACATATTGTAATCTGAACAATTTTTGATTATTTTTTTCATGAACATCGTGAAACTATATCTTGACCTTTTATCTCAACAAAAACCACCATGACCATGACTAATATTCAAGAACTGAAAATTAAAATAAACGCATCTACTAAAGAGATATTTGATTTATTTTGTCCGAAAATTATTTTTGGTAAAAAAAAAACCCTGTTAAAATACCGACCTTGACTATCGTTTTCATCTATCCCACCTTAAACTTTACTATTATTTAAAAAAATAAACTTATCAGATGACATATTTAATGCACCATTTGACTTCTTTTATAGGGTGGTACTTCTGATGGGGAACCTTCTCTATTTATAACACTTTAAAGGTACAAATCATACAACAATCATTATTCTAAACTATTGGAAAAACCTGTAGAAGACAATCAATAGCTTAATATTATTCATAATTCAATGAGAGACGTTCTTATTTTTAAACTAAACCAGCACCATCTGAATACATACAAAGGATAATAACCTAAGTTTCAAAATAATGATTCTCACCCTTGTAATATATTTAGATGGAAGCACTTAAATTCAAATAAACGGAATCACACAAAGCTAATATTACAGTTCCTTAAAGTTGATCTGGATTAATTTACAAAACTTTGTTGAAGGCCTAGAATCAGACGACTCAATTTGTTTCAATGAAGGTTGATTGTCGTAAGGTTGTGTCAGATCACTTGACAGTAAAATGCACGTTAAATATGAGAATAAAATAATAAAACTACAGCACAAGCACATAAATAATATCACGCAAACACTCCAAGCGCTCACCAATCTAATAATCACATATATTTATAATTAATACAATCTGCCAGAGCTTGCACTCTTACTAAAATAACACGGCGGAGCCACAATCGCACTAAAACTATGCAGAACAAAACCCACTATGTATTTAAATGTATTTTGAACATATTCTGACTGTAGAGATGGAGTGATATTTTGGAAGTTGTACCAAAACATTAAGCGGCAGAAGGGAGCGTGAGTAATTTTACAGTTTTTATAACATTGCACTTTTTTGACCAAAATAAATCAAATATTTCTCCAGTAGCAACATAGAGTTGAGTTTTCTGCACGTGCTAATATCAACAGATATTGAATATCTGCCAAGTGTGTCCTGGAATTTTGTCAAAACTTTTTCTCTTTATTTAAAAGGCTTTGAAAAATTTCCAGGACACCCTTGACAGATATTAAAGTTCTGTTGATATTAGCACGTGCAGAAAACTAAACTCCATGTTGCTACTGGAGAAATATTTGATTTATTTTGGCCAAAAAATTTATATTTTATAAAAACTGTAAACATACTTTTGCTCCCTTTGGCCGCACCTTAAGGCAGGATGAAGAGCAACTCGAGTTAAGGTACATATTTTTACCATTTTTAAACCATAATTAAATTTTTGTTCAAATTAATTAAACTGGTTTCTTAAGTATTTAAGTTTAGTTTGATTTTTTTTTTGCACATAGCAATCACAAGAGTTTTATACTATTTGTGATTGGCATAATGAGATTTAAACACTTTTTATCTTCATTTAAAAAAGTTTATTTTTAAATGCCGCGATATCGTGGCAGATATTCAAGAGCTGTTGTATAAAATTAAAAGAAACGTATCATCTGAAGCAATATTTTATTTATTTTGGTCAAAATAAATTTGTTGTTACAAAAACTTCAAAAATACTAGCCTTAATTCGTGTTCACCTTCACCCCACCTTAAAGTGATATCCAGCAGGGGAGGAAAT
The DNA here is from genome assembly GCA_902151455.1 of Timema bartmani. Lineage (NCBI taxonomy): Eukaryota > Metazoa > Arthropoda > Insecta > Phasmatodea > Timematidae > Timema > Timema bartmani. Next base: position 85,798 of record CABFWB010002933.1, on the reverse strand, counting down.
AGTTTTACGGTACTTGTTGGCTCAACCAGTGGTATACTGTTTTGATGTCTCTTTGAGCGTTGTAACGTCTCGAGCCGGCGCAGTGCTGAATTTGTATAAATACGTTCGCTTAAGCGTTTTTCCTGACACGTCTTCATTTGAAATTAACATTAAAATATATTAATTTACAGTATACTGTTTAAAAATAATCCTTAACTTTTATTTGATCTATTAAAGATATTACTAAATATTCTAATTTTTTCTCTCTCTAGAGTTATCACACGGATTTAGAAAATTATATAATTATTGCTATAATTTGTTTAGCATTTGATTTAAGTGCACCTGTGAGTTTGTCATATTTTCTAGTAAGTGCACACAGGCTCTATTTAATCTTCCCATTCTAACCTAGATTACCTGTCAATTTCATCCAACTGGCGCATACTTCCACGGATTACTTAAGAACACATAAATGTTTCATCCTGAACTGTATCTTCAAATAAATGCTAACAAAAGTTTGTGTTGGACTATATAGCTGTTGCAGGCATGTGACGGCGGTGTATCTGGTTTATAAACCATTCGTTGAAGTTAGACAAGTTTTATCCTTAATACTAAATAGTTAGGGAGTACGACTATCGTTACCTTGGTTCATTTCCAAGTGAAATCTAGAAAATGTTCCTAACAGGGCTCAGATTTTGATGACAGATTTCTTAAGCGTTTTTCCTGACACGTCCTCTTTTGAAATTGACATTGAGTCCAGAGTACAAATACAACTATATTAATTGACAGTATACTGTTTAAAAAAATCCTTAACTTTAATTTGATCTTTTAAAGGTATTACTAAATATTATAATTTTTTTCTCTCTCTAGAGTTATCACACGGATTGAGAATATTATATAATTATGGCTATAATTTGTTTAGCATTTAATTTAAGTGCACCTGTGAGTCTGTCATATTTTCTAGTAAGTGTACACAGGCTCTATTTATCTTCCCATTCTAACCTCAATTACCTGTCAATTTCATCCAACTGGCTCATACTTCCACGGATTACTTAAAACCAAATAAATGTTTCATCCTGAACTGTATCTTCAAATAAATGCTAACAAAAGTTTGGGTTGGACTATATAGCTGTTGCAGGCATGTGACGGCGGTGTATCTGGTTTATAAACCATTCGTTGAACTTAAACAAGTTTTATCCTTAATACTAAATAGTTAGGGATTACGACTACAGTTTCCTTGATTCATTTCCAAGTGAAATCTAGAAAATGTTCCTAACAGGGCTCAGATTTTGATGACATTTTTTTTNCAGTTTCCTTGATTCATTTCCAAGTGAAATCTAGAAAATGTTCCTAACAGGGCTCAGATTTTGATGACATTTTTTTTTATTCATCACATACAATTTTTTTAAACTCTGTTCATGATCCCATTGTTGTAAAAATGTATATTTTATAGGTAGTTTTTTTTTGTATAGTTTGTGAGTTTAAGGTTATAGTTTCTTTGCGTCATTTTTGAGTCATTTTAGGCATTTTTGAAATAGTATCAATAACTTTATAAATACAACATACAGTTGTCGGAATGAGAAGTTAATGGAGGCAATGAACTTTGAATCTTCTTTGCTTGTCTGGTTAGGAAATACATATTCCTGGTGGAATACTGCAACTCTAGAGTGAAGAGGGTTGCGTCGGGCAGGCGGTGTATAATAATTCTGAATCATTGCTATATTCAGCACGATACAAGAGTTTAGTTGTTACAAGTTTTTCATTGTATTTTACATTTGGTAGATTGTGTGCATGATTTAGTCGTATTCATTTATTACGAGTTCTTGTTCATTTTTTATATTAATTTTGATCTTATTTAGTTCATTCAAATCTGGGCCTTGATTATTACTTTTGTTTGGAATAATCCAAGTATTCATATGTAAAAACGCTTGGATATGTATGTGTAATACCTGTAGGGATGCTTGTAAGCTGTAGGTAGTATGCACATTCAATTCTGTGTTCAGAAAGTGCACGTTGCAATTTATTAACTATTTTACTTTAAAAAAAATGTATACATGAAAAACTGCATTAACAGTTCTAACTCATGTCTGTTGCCAGTAAAAGATGCCTCTATATCCATTTATAAAATATTGTCCTCCAAACTTTGATTACTAAATAAACACACTAAGTGGGAAATAAACCAACAAATATGTCTGGTTGACAATAAGAGTGTCCGATTATGTCAGTTCACTTTCTCTTAATCCTGTCTATTCTTTTAAAATCGAAATAAAACTTAACCAGCTCTGGTTTAACCAGGCAGTGACTTTATGCTATTTAAAAAAAGTATAATTAGTAGTTAAAATTAAAGACGATTAGAACTAAAGGTCCTCTTACATACTACTGGAAAGTACATATGTATCTCAATTTTAAAAATAATAAATCCTTTAGATAGCCGATCTTAATTTTGGGTTCATTTTTAAAATATTGTATATACAATATCTAGGCAATTTTAGTTTCTTAATATAAAATATATTTCACTTCGAATATATTTTGGGCCTTTAGATTACAAGACAGATAATATCTGAAGAGAAATAACAATTCTAAAGTGCTTCGAAGGTGATCATTGATAAAATAGCCATAGCAATTAGAAATTATTAATTACTTATTTTTTTAGAACTGATATTTTCTATAATAAGAGTGGTTTTAAGCTCATGTAAACAATCAGTAAATAACGCCAAACCTTATTACGGAAAGCACATAAAGATGATCATAGGACCTTTAGTATCAGTTATAAGCTATTACATAATTTAACTCTCAATCGTAGCTGAGACCCTTTATAAATAGAATAGTTCACAACTCAATTTTACTGTACCTTTAGTATCAGTTATAAACTATTATATAATTTAGCTTTCAATCGTAGCTGAGACCCTTTATAAATAGAGCAGTTCACAACTCAATCTTACTGTACCTTTAATATCAGTTATAAACTATTATATAATTTAGCTTTCAATCGTAGCTGAGACTCTTTATAAATATAACAATTAACAGCTCAATTCTACTGTAAATGTGATTTTCCTGGAATATAGTGACCCTATTACTAGAGACATGGCTTCGAATCTTACCCAGTTAACACCAAAGCTTAGTTCAAAGACAATAGAAAATATTATGGATTCTTTAAAAATCTATTAGACATTAAATTTCCGATAGTATCTCAATATTTACACTCTATTTCTGTTTAAGGTTCCAAATCACCGTCCGAAAATAGAGAAGAATCTTCACAACAGATGACATCAACCGTTCAAAAAACATTCTAGCCACACAAACGCCATAGAAAGTCTATTTCGTCCTTTATAGCAGAACTTTATTGTAAAGATTTTGATTTTGGTCAATTGCTGACGTAACGAAATATTTTCTTGCCAACGTAATAATAATAATTGTAATAGGCTGACAAAAACATAGTTGAAAATAATACTACGGTGAAAAGGATAAGTCGCTATTAAATCTTCTTTTATTAAAAATATATTGTATGTTTTTGATCCACATAATTTGAAATCATTGCTAGTTTAAGAGAAATTAATATTTGGTGTGTATGCAGTGTCTAAATTCTTATATTTGTAATTCTTAAAGTTGCTCATGTTATATAAAAAAAACTATTTTTCATTACGTACCCTTTTTAACTAGACTGAATCGGTTGCTCTTTATTGAAAATTAGTGTCAAAGAACTAGCAAGTAACATAATTAATTCGTAAATGTAAACAAACTCTACTCATTAGAAATGTAAAAAAAAAGTCCAGTTGATACATTATATTTGTTTTCAACAAAGGTTTTAATGAATATATATGAACACTTTGTATTCCTCCCTTTGAAACTCTCCACATTTTAATTAGTTATATGACTTTGAAAATAATATAAAATTTTAAAATAAATCTTGTTTCTTTTGAGTATCCAGTTTTTACTTCATTATGTCACCTTGTCTGTCCGTGTGGGCCTATGGTTGTCAGGATGGGTTGCAGCCGAGGATGGGGGAAGTGACTGGGTTCTAATTGTGTGGGTTCGTAATTGACTTCCACTTGGGTTGTTATGGTTTTTTTATTGTACTTTTATGGTCTATTACAAAACGTGATGTTGATGAAAAATATTAAAAGATATGAAAGAACTTAATGGATTTAATTAGGAGCTCATGACAGAAAGAAGTATAGCAAGGAATGCTTAAACAATGGCCTGACTGACCTCTAAGTGGTCCTACACGGTTTACGAACCCTAGTACCCTGGGATCGACCGAGGCCCTCCCTCTAATTAGTGACCCTAAGAAACGGGCAGAGTGACCCCCTAGACTCGATGATGATTAGTTAGCCATGGTAGCTGGATACATTACTCTTTATTCTGCTTTCTGGCCTGGTTTACCGTGAGGAGGAATGCTGACACTATGTTTATGTTGTCAGCGAAAATGTTCTTGTTTACTTTCTAATCACAACACTTTACATTACTCGTTTTGTCATTCACAATCTATAACACGCCAAATATTGAACAAACACGCCTCAATTTAAGTCGTGTCGATTACAATTTTTATGGTTAGTACCTTTTATTTTATAAAATACAATACTGTAAGACCAAACGTTAAAACATAAACCCAACTTTACTCTTTTTACGTGGGACTAAGCTAATAAAAATAGACTGAACAACTTTTAGTACTTATACTAATTCCAAGAAATTATTTTTTTTCGTTATTTTTTATCTTTGATAATAATCCTGTTGCTCAAGTAAAAAATAAAAGTAGATCTTTTTATTGAAATAAACTTGTTTGCTTTAAAATATATTATATTCAACTAGTTTTGTAAAACTAGATATTCATTTTAAACAAAATCGTTAAGGCCATTATTAAGTGGCACATTGGTTGTCAAAGTTTCACCATCCCTGTACTAGATATTAGACTCTATTAACTACTAGAGCCACATACTCCTAATATTAGCCCATATACTTTATAGAAGTTGTGATCATGACCGAACTGCTTTAACCGGTTTGTACTTTGATGGCCTCCTCATATATTAATAAGCCCGGAAGTTCATCTCTTGTTGGAATTTGATATCGTATGGGATGGATAACATTTTTTTTATTGTTTCAGGAATTTATTCGTCGGCTCAAACGGTTCCTCTCATTACATTCCTGTTGGAACTACGCTTCTCTTTTTACGTTTATTAATCAACAATTTATGGAATACATTCTGTTAATTAAGCTAGTAGCTTGCCACTAAAACGAGCATTTAAGGTGGAATGGAAGGGGACGCGAGAAAAGGCCAGTGTTTTAGCAGTTTTTATGGCAAAAACATTTTGGCTAAAATAAACCAAACATTGCTCCAGTAAAAACATAAAGCGTTTAACTCTCTTCACATGTTGGTATCAACAGTTCCTGAATATCCATCAAGCAAATAGCGGCATTAGACGAGAAACTTTTTAAATGAAGAGAAAAAGTTGTCATTTAATTCCAGGACACTCTTTACAGTTATTCAAGAACGGTTGAGATCAACATGCGAAGAAAATTAAATCCTATCTTTGTACTGGAGCAATATTTTATTTATTTTAGCAAAAAAAAAAATGTTTTGCCATAAAAACTGCAAAAAACTCTGGCTGTTTCTCGTACCCCTTCAATCCCACCTTAATCGTGTTGTAGAATCAAGGAGTACAATAATTGTCTCACAGGTGGCAGCACTTCTCCTAGAGAGGTACGACCTTATCGATCGCGCGATACTTGGGTAGATGGCAGAAACTTCGCCGAAGGAACAAATTATGCTCAAATATTTTATTGCTCCTGACCAATTTACTATGATTATAAAAAAAGTATCTTTATGATTAAATTACATAACACGTATTTTAAAAAAAATTAATATATCTTAAAGATTTTTATAAACGTATAATACTATCATTTAATAAATTTTCCACATATATAATATGATGTGTCGATATTACTATTAATATAATTATTATTTCTTCAGCACGTCTAACTACTCCTTCGTGAGCGTGGATATTAAAATACTTAATAAACATTTCTCTGAGGAGATAAGAAGATTGAATTGGTAGTTTAAAAATTATCTATGATTCACAGAGATTAAACAGTGAAAAAAAATTAGTTTATGTGAACTATAATGCTTGAACTGACATACTAATTGCAATGATGATTAAAAAACCCACAATATGGTTATTCCTCTTTAAATGATTTCTGGTTCATTTGATTAATAATTCCACCTCCTATTCCTTTATCCTTAGATTATATAATTTAAGACAATATTAGCCAGTATATTAACTTAAAAGCTCATTACTACTACTACTTTTACTACTACTACTACTACTACTACTACTACTACTACTACTACTAATTCTACTACTACTACTACTAATTCTACTACTACTAATACTACTACTACTACTACTACTAATTCTACTACTACTAATTCTACTACTACTACTACTACTACTACTACTAATTCTACTACTACTAATTCTACTACTACTACTAATACTACTACTACTACTACTACTACTAATAATAATAATAATAAAATAAGAACCATTGAGGATTGATGCACTATGGCCCATTTCGGTGGTCGCATGATCTTTTTTTTTTAGCACCCCATCTCACCGAATCTTACTACCCATTCGGGTTACACGATAAAGTACTAATTACGCTAATGGGTTAGGAATTGGGAAGGTTGAATTTAGAAGAAAGGAACCCACATTTCCGTGGATGGAGAGTGGAAAACCATTTAGGAAAAGCCACCCCAGTTTACCCAACCGAGATTCGAACCTCGATATCCCCGTGACCAGCAGTCTAGCTCAACACGAAACTAGCGCTTTAGCCAACTACGCCACCGAGTTGGGCCGCAAGGTCTAAGGCGTCAATCTAACAATATGGTAGAGTGCGGATGAAGGGGAGATTGGTGTTCGAATCCAGGTCCAGTACTTTAAGGGTGGCTTTCCTGAAATGTTTTCCAGATCCTCCTTTGCGCGAATTTGGGTACATTTTTTCTAAGTTGTACCTTCCTAATGCCTACAACACTAGCGCGTGTATACAGAGTATATTTACGTGTAACTAGAACGGAGTAATGAGACGCAGTGAACGAAAAAATAAATAAATAATATATCTCAGCAGTCTTTCCGGCCACCGAAAGCGTCTTTGTCCATGTGCACACCAGTGCGATTTTTATTTTTACAATTATAGGATATTGGATGAGAGTATTTAATTTTTAAAAAATTTGCCAGAGTTAGCTTAGTGAGATAATGAAAAACTCAGACACATAGCACCCAACAAAGATTTGAAACCCGTCCTCCCGGTATAGAACCAAGAACTCTAGCGTTGAGTTAACTCTGCCGGTTTCAAATTGTTTGGCAATCACCTTTATCGGGAGGTAATATTTGGTCACCAGGAAGGTATAATTTAGCGTAAAGGTTTCAGAATTTGCGTGGCAGAGGAGTGTGAAAATATTAATGAAAAATAGCACTTAGTACACCGAACTGGCATTAAAACCTCGATTTTGCCTTCATCGGTAGTCCAGTCTGACGTGCGGGTGACTTCTTAAAGAGTTTAAATGATGCGACCACCGATACGCGTAATAGTTGAGTTGTGTTGAATTCGGTACCGAATTAAGTAAGGAAACATCACCCATGTTTATAGGATACTAGAGCAGTACTTGTTTCAGCGGAGTGCCGCGCGGGTACCACCAGAAGAGACGCTTCAGACGCCGGGTTGGGCGGCGCGGGTGGAAGGGAGGGAAATAAGGCCGAGCGTTTAGCCCCGAACAACTTCTCGGAACCAGGGAAAATGTCGGGGAGCCAATCAACTCGCTAGAGCTCCCTCACAAAGGGTCGAAAGGGTATAGGGCTACAAAGAGCGGCGTAATGAAGGCGAAATAGAATGAAGTATCACAAAGAGAGGAGTGAACCCACGGTAGACAATGGCAACGCGCGCCCTCACGGGAACACTACATTATAAACAGACGGCTAACTGCGGCAGATAGCTGGGGATCAAGTGGGAGAAACTGTTTCACACAGGATCATCGGGAGTCCTGCTGATTTTTATAGTCGTCCTTACTACAATAGTTTTCTCTGTTGGGCTTCACTGGTAGTCTTGCTCCAAAAGATAACAGGGCTATTCGTCGACTTCCATTGGGATGTTAACAAGATGTTACCGTGGCACAGTGACTGGAGACGTCTACCTGGTGAGTATGGTTGGTACGCATAGGCGTGGACGCATAAAGTAGTGATCAGAAGGACGGATCCGCTCTGGACCCCTCAAAGAGGGGTGGCCAAATATACGTTTAAAAACTTAAGTAAGAGATTGTATGAATTAATTTTA